>LGRX02006579.1:0-25264 GCA_001247695.2 Cymbomonas tetramitiformis
CTAGGGGACAGGGAGCCACCTTATATTGCAAGACTTTTGAAAATTACTGCAAAAGGGTTTGAAGAAAGTCGTTTGATTGCTGCACAGCTTCTGTTTCTGTCATGGTCTCACTGCTCGAGATGTCAACTGTATGCGGGTCAGTGTTTAAGATGGTGGGGGTGTTTAACAGGAACACGTCTCGCCTATTTCTGGTGTGTTGCCTACAGATTCTTGAAAGTTTTTTAAGGAGAGGTTTAATCTTGCCACGGGGAACACCTATCGTGTTGAGGACAGTACCGAAAAGAGGAGGGAGGTACCCCATGAGTGTAAGTGCTTTGGGCCATTTCACGGTGCTAATGAAGGGCTTAGAAGCTACGTTGGTGATTGTCGTGTCATGGTGACCGCCATAATAATGCTCGGCACCATTCTGATGATAGGGGGGGTCTTGGGTGGGCCATGGGCACAACGAAGAAGGGAGTACGTTGTCCCTTTCGTTCAGAACTTCATTCCAAATATCAGGGCTAACTCCAGTGTATTCTAGTCTCCTCTCCGTGACTCTGGACTTAGGGAGGACATTGAGGAACCATCTAGCAATCTTTTTCTGTGTAGGCCTCCAGTCAAAGGCTGGTTGAGTATCGCTGGGTGCACTGTCTATAGCTATGATAACGACATCCGAGAAATCATCCTTATAGCATCCGCCACCTGGGAGAACGTAGGGGTCATCACCCGTCCAATAACCATGTGGGATAAATGGAATAGTGTTATGCGGGAATCTGAAAACAAGTTTAAATCCTTTATCAAACCATCTTTTTTGGTTTTTGGGAGACAGTGGAAGAATCCATGTTCCTGAAAATCCGGGTACAGTGTTGGCCGCTTTATGTCCCATTTCCAAGGTAGTCATAACCGCCGAAGATTTGCCCTTATCCTTTCCATCAAAAGGGGGATTTCCGTAAACTATTCTGCCAATGCCTGTTAACGGGTCCACGTAGGCATCCCAAGCGAGGCCATCAAAACCGATTTTCCCATGATAACAGAAGGGCCTGAGGGCTTTTTTCATTCTAGTGGTGGGTATGCATCTTCTCGAGTAAATTCTAGGGTGGGCATTTAGTGGGTTGGAGAAAAGTTCAGAGCCGTTTTTGTCAAGGTTTCTGTCATCCACCAAAATATCTAAGAGGCTTCTTCTTATTGCATAGCAGTTTTTAGGGTCTCCCGATTCAAACTTACATGCATTGAGGGCTTCATGGATATCGTGTGCCCTATTCGAGTACTCCGCAAGTGAGCATGGGACTGCTTTGTTGGAAAGGCGGTGCCAAGCCAAAAGTTTCCAAAACTCTTTCTTTTGAACATATTGGAGTTCGGGATATTTAATTGTTCCCTTAACACGGTCCACTTCAGGCTTTGCGGTCACGGCAATGGTATTCTTTTTTGAACTTGATGGACGGTACATGCTAGCTTCCGGGAGAGCGTGTAAGTATAATTCCTCATTCATTTCCTGTCTTAGGTCAGCAAGTGGAAAAAGTTTCGATGGTTGTGTTCTGATGTATGTGGTACCCTTTCCAGGGTTTAGTAGTTTAGGTTTTTCTGAGATTTCTTCAGCGATGATTTTCCTTAGTTCGATATCTTGGGTTGTTCTAAGATTATATAAACTATCATTATGTCCTGGGCATTCAAGTTGGATGTGTTCGAAGGTGCATTTTGTATTCTGTTGGCAGTAGGGGGAGTTTTCGGACCCGATTTTCCCCAGTTTAAATAAGCGTGCAGGAGAGGCTTGAAGACCCAGGAGTTCTCTACTTCTAGAAGCGGTGAAAGCTTTAGGTGTCATTTTGGAAATATCTTTGGTGGGGGCGGTGTTATTCTCGTTGAGCATTCTCAGATGCTTCCCTTGGGACTGTAGGGTTCTCCAACTATGATAGTGTGAGAGTCGTTGAATTCTTCTGATGTGACTACGTATATCGCCTAAAATAGGGACCTCAAAAAAGAATAATGAGAAGGGTAGTTCCTCGGCAGGGTCGTAGCGAGAAATGTCAAAACAGCCCCCTCTGAATGAGGCTCTTTTAGCAGTACGGTCCACTCTGTCATGGACTTTGTCATTATTGTGACCCCTGATCCATTTAAGGATGATTTTCCTGTGGTCTCCTTCACTGTAGAAGCCAAGTTCTTCTAGCAGTAGGCGAACAGCCTGCACATCTCTGCGATTAGCTTCACGTAGTTTGTCCCGAGCACTCATGGACCTGCCATCCTTTGTTACCGCAGATATTGCTGCCATAGAGTCAATGGCATGTACCATTGGAGTAATAGATTTGATTAGTTTCTCTTTTTGTTCTGTGAGTAGAAATCGCAGTCCCGCAATTTCAGCAGATGTGCTACTCGGGTTTTGGATATCCTCCTTGATAAGGAGCCCCTGTGCGGAGAAAGTTCTTGAGGGGGGGATATTCATCTTTCGTACAAGTGGCATCCCGTTGTCAAAGTTTTTTATAGCATATGCTGCCCCACTGCATGCTGTTTTCTTTCCAGCAAAAAGGGAACCATCGCTTGCCATATCATAGTCTTCCATTTGTTTGCTCTTTTCGGCGTTGGAGGTGGATTCTTCTTCCGAGTTGCTGGGGCAGCTGTATTCACTTTCTTCCTCCGCAGTTTTGTTTTTCATTCTGGCAATAATGGTTTCATACTGTCTGTCTGAGATGTAATCATAGTGTGAGTTGATATCACTAACTGTAGCAAGGACAGAAGAGGGCGGGTCCATATGGTCATTGTATTCAAAAATAGAACCTGCTGGAATTAGGATGCAACCGTCATTGGTGATGCTATATTCAAAGTCGTATTGAAGACTGTTGGTACCTTTTATTCTGACAAAGACATTAGGGTTTATGGCATTGTTACTGTATTCTGTATATTGTATTGACATGGCCTCTAAGTCAATATTGGTAATGTGAATAAGAGAGATGGAATTTCGGTCACCATTCCCTTTCCAATGAAATTCACCCGTGTCGGGGGGTACTATGTTGTCTCTATATTGTTTTTTGACATATCTAGCCTGTGGGTCCAAATCTACAGGGTTTTGAAGCATTTCCTTTTCGATTTCGGTTAGCCATCCAGGGGGTCTACTGCCATTCAGCCTGAAAAAACATTTACTTTCTTGCCAGTTTTTTAACATTCCACCGCAAGGAGTTAGAAAGGAACCTGTGTGCTTGAGGTTGTATTTTTGTATTGCGGAGGTAACATTCCTCGACATGTAGAGTTGTCTGGGAAGGGTGGTGATTAATGTATTTTCACCCGCTTCATTTTCAGGGTAATTTTTAGAGTCAATAGCGTATCCAAGTTTTGCCATAATGTGACCTGTACGCCTAAACCAGTTAAAACGTTTGTCTTTAGTATGGCTGTAGGTTGCATAGTGCGATAAGGGGAAACCCGATATAACATTTTTACCCATTTCGTTGTTCATGTTTTGAATTATTATTTTAAGCCATAGATTGCTATTTCTACGGTATAGTGAGATGAGGTGGGGATCAGTGATACGGTCCGTGTGGTTGTGTTGCCAATATTCGTGTTCATCCGCAGAACACAGGGTGTTCATAGTTTCGGTGATACACGACGCGGTTACAACATCAAAGACACTATCAATACCGTACCCGCCTTGGCAGACTGCTGTCCAGATTATTTGGTGATTGGTGTCAACTGGGCAGCCCAGATATTTAATTATAAACGAAGCTATCATTTTGTCTAATTCAATTGCGACATTCTTTGAGGAGTTGGCAATTGCTGAGGTAACTTTAAGGGGGTATGCCATCCTCGGAACTACAACCGCATTTATAACATATCTTAGCTGGTGTAGAGTCATGTGTTGCAGTTGGATGGATGTGAGAGTAGATTTAAGTCTGTCGATAAGGATTTCCGCCTGTTTGTCCCATTCCCCATTTAGTGCAAACCATACTCCGAGATATCTGTTTACCTCTTTGCTGTTGGAGAAATCGAGGAATTCTGGTGACTCAGGGGGTATCCATTTCGAATCAATGGAAGGACTTGGGTCATTTGTATTGGGCTCCAGGTGACCCCCTGAGATGAGTAAATCATCGGACGGGTCATATCGCGTTACTGTTTTGCCCTGAGGTTTAATGCGCTTTCTGTAAGAGTATTTGGATTTCTTAACATTGATGGGAATACCAATGAAGCTCATAAATTCATTAACTACACCTAGCATGTCTTGAACTTCGTCTTTAGTTTTCCCCACGAGAATGATGTCATCACAAAAGAACCGTGCAAAGATATTTAAAGTGGTGTCCTTTTCTAATAGGTTTTGGGAGGGAGGAATAACATTATTTCCTGGTTTGTCTGGTCTATGGCGTTCCGAGTTCAGTTCATATCCATATGTGGATCCTGTCGGGTTTACACCGTTTGCTCTTTTTGCTAACCAAATTGCAAGGATGTCCATAATGGCTACAAACCTAAGTGGGCTCAAAACTTCTCCCTGAGGGACTCCACATTCTAGGGACCATTCATCCGTGAGGCCTTCTTCGGTGAGTACCATTCTAGAAGCATCATTGGTAATGTCTGAGATGATGTTGATTATTTGTGATGGGAGTCCCAGCTTTCTCAGCGCTAAATTGCTCATCCAGAATTCAGCTCTGTCAAATGCTTGTTTGAGGTCCAGGTAAACTACGTGAAGGTCTTTGTCGTATCTATTGGCATCCGAAATTACTTCATTCAGAATTTGAAGTGAGTCATCTATGTTTTTATTCGGAAGAAACGCATCTTGAATGGGAAAGAGAATGGGGTGAGTGTTAAGTATTGTTTTGAGACGGTTAGCAATTATTGTGTTAAATAGTTTAAGACCCGTTTCCAACATTGTGAGGGGTCTAGAGTTATCTATTGTACATGGTGCAGAGGGATTTTTAGGGATTGGAAGGATGACTCCCGATTTTGCACTCTTTGGAAATTTCCCAGTTATAAGAATGTGGTTAAAAAGTGAGACAGTAACCTCTTGAAAATTTTCTGGGCCCTTGATCCACTGCGAGTATCTCATTCCTGAGGGTCCTGGTGCTGTGGAGATACCACAGTCCGAGTATGCTTGTTGGAGTTCTTTGTGCGTGATTTCTGTCAGTAGTCTAGCAGCGGCCGTATCGGGGATTTTGGGGCTGTCCTTTAGAATGTCAGTGAGCCACTGTGGGAGTTCATCTGGCTCATTCGGGTTAGTAGAAAATAGTTTTTTATTTTTGTATTCATCTAGTGTTGTGTTTAGTCTTTCTGTCTTTGTCTCAGGTATCTTTCCATCACTACCTGGGGTAGCGGCTGCACCTTTTTCAGTAGGTTTCATCTTTCCCATGACTGTGTCTAGAAACCTCGAAAGGTTAGTTGAGAAAAGATGCTGCAAGGCTTCCTTTTCTCGGAGATTGCGTCGTTCAATGTCAGTGTCTCTGCTTTTCTGAAAAGCATTTCTGATTATTACATAATTTTCATGCAGACGTGATCCCCATGTGGCTGCCGTTTCATTGTGTTTGGGTTTGAGCGAGGCAAAAGGTAGCGTGCGGGCAGCCTTTTTGGCTTGCTTAGGAATGTTGCTTGCATGAGTTCTCGTGTCCAAATATTTGATGATGCGGCGTACTGTGTTTAGCCATTTGTATATATAGTTAGATACTGCTGATGGTTTTTCAGACCTCCCAGCTATGTTCAGATTCTTGGTGCCAAAGGCGTCACTTGCCGCCCGATGTGCCAATTTGTGCAGGGTATCCCATGTCGCGTCAGGGTGCATTTCCTTGAGGCCAGTGCCGCCGTTTCTAGTTGCTTCCGATCCATTTTCCATTTCGAGTGTGTTATGTAGTCTTTCAGTGTAAGACACCCAGCCTGTAGCGTATTGGAATAAATGGGCGGTGCAATCTATTTTTTCCGAATGCATCTCAGATCCGTACAGGTTCCAGAATTTCGCAGGCATATGGGGTTGTAGGAGAACATTCCAGCTGGTCATGTGCTCATCTGTGTTGGATTTCGTGATTTTCTTAACTTCCAGTGAGCTGAATGACAGATGTCGTTTGAGATAGGCATTAACATCTTTCTTATTTAAAAGGTGAGGCGAACCTATATGCCAGATGTTATCTTTGTCGTTATGGCCTAAGTTGAGACCACCTTCCGGCATCCCCTTTCCTCTAGAGAGTAGGTGAGCTGCATGCCATGGGCTATTAAGGTGAATCCACCATTCCTTGGGTTTGTTGTGCCATTTTAGACATTGTTCTATATTGTCTGCCTCTTTATTTTTAGCTATGAGCTTACTCACTGTAATGGGGCTGCCGTCGATATTATCCCGTTTAAGATCAAGATCAGTGGTGTCACCCTTAATGGTGCTGATCGATAGCGGTTCTAGCTTTGTTTTTATTGATGCACGCGTGCACAAGTTCGTTTGTGCTGTATCCGTTTGCTTCGAGAAGTCCTACAATATCTTTCCTGTTTATTTTCCTTTTTGTACCCTTATTTTTGTTTGTCATTCTAATTGGGTACCCTGGGTACTCATCATGTGTGGTTTCCTTGGCACCATTAAATCTAGGTGTTGGCAAAGTTGTATCGGTGGAAATCTGCGGTTTGGTGTCGATTTTAGGGAGCTTAAATTCAGCCCATACTATCCCGTGGTCGGAGATGATATAAGGGTTTTCCTCCGTCCATCCTGTTTTAACGGTCATTTCTGCCATAGCTGTGTTGGCCATGATATGGGTGAGTTTTGCTTTTGAGTTTTCAATATCATTATCATTATCAATATAATTATACTGGAAGCATTTCGGTGCAATTAATTTTGGGCTATTAAGGTGAATCCACCATTCCTTGGGTTTGTTGTGCCATTTTAGACATTGTTCTATATTGTCTGCCTCTTTATTTTTAGCTATGAGCTTACTCACTGTAATGGGGCTGCCGTCGATATTATCCCGTTTAAGATCAAGATCAGTGGTGTCACCCTTAATGGTGCTGATAGCGGTTCTAGCTTTGTTTTTATTGATGCACGCGTGCACAAGTTCGTTTGTGCTGTATCCGTTTGCTTCGAGAAGTCCTACAATATCTTTCCTGTTTATTTTCCTTTTTGTACCCTTATTTTTGTTTGTCATTCTAATTGGGTACCCTGGGTACTCATCATGTGTGGTTTCCTTGGCACCATTAAATCTAGGTGTTGGCAAAGTTGTATCGGTGGAAATCTGCGGTTTGGTGTCGATTTTAGGGAGCTTAAATTCAGCCCATACTATCCCGTGGTCGGAGATGATATAAGGGTTTTCCTCCGTCCATCCTGTTTTAACGGTCATTTCTGCCATAGCTGTGTTGGCCATGATATGGGTGAGTTTTGCTTTTGAGTTTTCAATATCATTATCATTATCAATATAATTATACTGGAAGCATTTCGGTGCAATTATATCATTATCAATATAATTATACTGGAAGCATTTCGGTGTTTCCATCAAGTTTCGCGTAATAAGAAATGCCCTACAGATTTTCGGTTCCGGTCGAGATGAGCTGATTCTGAGCGATGGGAATGATAAATATATGTGCTATGAGCTCAGGAAGCCATCATATGCCTGATGCATCGCGGTGCAACTCGAGATATCGATTTTATAGTGAAACCCAAAATGCCTTCCGCAGTTTCGCGTAATAAGAAATACCCTACAGATTTTCGGTTCCGGTCGAGATGAGCTGATGCTGAGCATACGGAATGATAGATATATGTGTTATGAGCTCAGGAAGCCATCACACGCCTGATGCATCCCGGTGCAACTCGAGATATCGATTTTATAGTGAAACCCAAAATGCCTTCCGCAGTTTCGCGTAATAAGAAATACCCTACAGATTTTCGGTTCCGGTCGAGATGAGGTGATGCTGAGCATACAAAATGATAGATATATGTGTTATGAGCTCAGGAAGCCATCACACGCCTGATGCATCGCGGTGCAACTCGATATATCGATTTTATAGTGAAACCCAAAATGCCTTCCGCAGTCTCGCGTGATATGAAATACCCTACAGATTTTGGGTTTCGGTCGAGATATGCTGATGCTGAGGCTTTGGAATGATAGATGCATGTGTTGTGAGACCAGGAAGCCATCACATGCCCGATGGATCGTGGTGCATCCATAGCTATCGATTTTATAGTGAAACCCAAAATGCCTTCCGCAGTTTCGCGTAATATGAAATACCCTACAGATTTTCGGTACCGGTCGAGATAAGCTGATGCGGAGCATTCTAAATTATAGATACATGTATCATGAGCTAAGGAAGCCATCGCATGCATGATGGATCGCGGTGCATCGATAGATATCGATTTTACAGTGAAACTCACAATGGCTTCCGCAGTTTCGCGTAATATGAAATGCCCTCCAGATTTTCGGTTCCGGCCGAGATGGGCTGATGCGGAGCATTCCAAATGATAGATATATCTATTGTGAGCTCAGGAAGCCATCACATGCACGATGCATCGCCGTGCATCCCGAGATATCGTTTTTATGGCGAAACTCGCAATGGCTTCCGCAGTTTCGCGTAATATGAAATACCCTACGGATTTTCGGTTCCGGTCCGGAGGGGGTGAAGATGAGCACGCTAAATGATAGATACATGTATCATGAGCTCAGGGAGCCATCATATGCATGATGGATCGTGGTGCATCGATAGATATCGATTTTACAGTGAAACTCACAATGGCTTCCGTAGTTTCGCGTAATGGGGAAATACCCTACGGATTTTCGGTTCCGGTCGAGATGGGCTGATACTCTACAATCTAAATGATAAATATATGTGGTATGAGCTCAGGAAGCCGTCATATGTGTGATGGATCGGGTTGCATCGATAGATATCGATTTTACAGTGAAACTCACGATGGCTTCCGCAGTCTCGCATAATCGGGAAATACCCAACAAATTTTCGATTCCGGTCGAGATGATCTGATGCTGAGCATACGGAACGATAGATATGTGTGTTACGAGCTCAGGAAGCCGTCACATGCTTGATGCATCCCGAGACATCGAGTTTATAGTGAAACCCAAAATGTTTCCCGCACGACTTTCGCATAATATGAAATGGCCATCAGAATTTCGGTTCCCATAGAGGAGGGCTGATGCTGAGTGTTCGGAATGATAGATATATGTCAATTGAATTGAGGAACCCAGCATATGCATGATAGATCATGGTGCATCAGCAGTTATCGATTTAATGGTGAAACCCAACCTTTCCATATGCATATTAAACTCAGCTCACATATTCACAACCCTATGATCTAGCGCCTCATAAGTAAATAATTTCGGCGGCAGCTCCAAACTCCGTTCATTATGTCAAAATTTTCCAATATATCACCCCATATATGGGCCGCAATTACAGCCCCCTCGCTCGTGCATATCAAGTCTAGCTCACATATTCATAACCCTAGCTGTG
This sequence comes from Cymbomonas tetramitiformis, assembly GCA_001247695.2. Taxonomy (NCBI): domain Eukaryota; kingdom Viridiplantae; phylum Chlorophyta; class Pyramimonadophyceae; order Pyramimonadales; family Pyramimonadaceae; genus Cymbomonas; species Cymbomonas tetramitiformis. The sequence goes on from LGRX02006579.1 coordinate 9,367, forward strand.
CTCACATATTCATGTTGAACATCCGGAAAGATGGATGTGAGGAATCTAACTTGCGCTGACAGCCTATTATTCTGCCAGACTGCAACCCCTTCAAATACTTAAGCCCGGCATTTTAGCCTGTGCTCGGAAAGCGAGACTCGGATACACGTTCCCAGAGCTGAGAACATGTACCCGAGCTTCGGGGATGTCAGGAATTAAACCTGAGGTGAAAGAGGGCCACCCGATCACACGGCAACCCCTCACATATTCAGGACAGTCGTTTCGGGCCGTTCAGCAAAACGTCACATTAAACGTGCAGTGCCGAACGCAAAACATACAAGCTACGATGGCAGCTACGTGAGCACAGTCAAGGCTGCATCACTCACAAGGGAAAACACTAAAATTACAGTACCTTGATTGGCTAAGACTGCTGTGCAGCCAGGAAGTGAGAAGAGAAGAGCAAAGCTGTGATATCTCAGATTCAAACTGAGATCTCCGGAGATATTCCCCGGCGCTCTATGTTGAGCTAATATCACAAACGCAAAAGTTTCAACAAGCAGGCTTGCAACAGAATCGACCGTGGTCATAGACTCACAGAAGAATTAATAAAACCAAAGCTTCGCGCATACTGATATCGGAAAGAGCTGAAAAAAACTGACACGAAGCTGAAAAGTATGGCAACTCAGGTTATAACTGAGATCTCTGGAAGACATTTCCAGCGCTCTATTTCGAGCTACTGCCACGAAGGAATGCTGTCTTTTCCCGCTGTGCCCAGGGCAGTACGCGTGCCGTGCGCGAGTCAGACTTCCGGTTTACTGTTCGGGAAAAGAGTCCACATTCAAGGAGTCACCTACAGGCTGCGAAATCACGAAGTGTACGGCGCTCTTTATGGTGTTGGCCGTTGTTTTCTCGACGGATCCGAAAACAAAGACAACCTGGCACCTCCCCAAGACAGCTACATAACACAGACACGGTTAAACAATCGCAAGGTCAATATTCTGCCTCAATCTAGACACACAAAAATACTTGCACACAAAGCAGGCACGAAAGTGATGGCAAGGATGCTGAATGCTGGGACCTTCAACGACTGATAGCGTCAAATGCACGCAAAATGATTGGTCAATGGCAATGATTCCATCTCAAATTCCATCGGGATCCGACATGGATGCACCGATGGACATCGCAATCTGTACCACCATTTGGAACGCAAGAAACCTGTCACCAACAAATATCTGAGCTGACGTTGCATTTGTTCATTTTTAATTGATAAATATATACGACCGACGGATCAAGTCGATGTTTATCTAATGGCATCGGGCTTGGATGGCCCAATTCCCAGATACGCTGATGCAACCATGGCCTTCGGCGTCTCCTCCATATATATATTCTTAATTTGTCGACCAGGGCGACAGGTAAGCGTCTGAAGATTCCCTTTCCGCGGCTTCAGAATGCTTTTTGAATCCAATTCTGCAGACGCGGAGCCTGCGATACTCTGTGACCATTTTCGCGATCTGGCATGTGGGGGGGTGGCGCGAGTCATGAGGGAAGTCGACGTGCTTATTTCCACACAGCCTAACGCCTTTCAGGTTTGCAACCCTATGCACTCACTTTTCTTATGTGCTTCGTTTACACATGCAATGATGTGTCACCCATCATGCAACAGGATAATACCACTTTGTTGAGTGCGATCACACATTACTAGAATGTCCTAGTGACACAGTGAAAACGCTGAACGCCGTGGGGAGCCGCCTGGGCCGCGGGGATGTCAAGCGGTGCCTCCCCGAGCTCCAATGAGTAAGTGTACAGGCATGACTCATACACCTCCTCCTCCGGATCGAGGAAAGCCGCATCCAACTCTGACAGGATGTCTGCAATGGGCGTGCCCTCGGGGTGGAACCCCGCCACATGAGCACTCTGCACTCCACCAGGGCAGTCACGGCGGAAGTGAGGACCGCCGCAGTCCCAGCACTGGACCGAGTGGCGGCCCTGTGCATCTCGCGTCACCCGCAAGGCAGTCGGTGAACCACCGGATGCAGGCTGCCGCTGCCCCTGAGTCCGCGGCGGAGGGGCATGAGGGGAAGGGTGAGAGCCCTTCCTGTGTCCCTTCATGTTTTGTTGTCGATTCTTTCCACCGCGGGCCGGTCTGGCGCGGGGAGCTGTACCCCTGTCGCCCCCAGACCGGTGAGCACCCTGTCCGGCCGTCTGCGGCTGAGCATCCTGAGTCTGTGGCGGGTGCCTGGGCTCGTCACGCCTGCGGCCACCAACAATGCGAGTCTGCGGGATGCCCGCACGGGCTAGAAGGGCGGCAGAAGGGGACTCCCCAGAGAGAAGTGAGGCCGCCAATGCGGAGACCCCATCCTTCTTTTTCTTCTCCTTAAGCAGCTTCTTCTCCTCTGTTTTCTGTTGGTGGAAGGCTTTTACAGCCAACGTGAACTGCTGAATGCCGAGCGCCCGCTTCTCCCTGCCCTCGGCCGTCTTAGAACTCCACTCCTGTAGAAGGTCCTTATAGTACAGAGGGCACATGCGAAGGGTGAGGAGATCCAAGGCGAACCCCACACCCCACACATCGTCAGGCTCTACACCAGGTCTGAGCTCGGAACGGACAGCGGTGTGGTGCTGCATAAAACCCTTAATATAGGGCTCGGGGTCAACATCCTCCAGCAGCTCGATCGCAGGAGCCGTCTCGAACAGGTAACCATGGGAAACCCACGGCCTGCGCCGTCTGGCAACGGCTCGGCAGACAACCAGCCACGCACGGCGTCCATCATCCGGAGACACCGTAGCCGACTCCTCAATGAGCCGAAGGCATGATCCACGCACCAGCGACGTCAAGATGCGAAATAAAATGCGAGTGGCTTCAGGAAGAACAGCCGTCGTGAGGTCAGTAGGGTGGAATACCGTGTCAAACTGAAGGTTGAAATCGGTAAGTTGGGTCTGTACCGCTTTGGTGAAGCGGTCCAGTGCAACCTCTCGAGGCACTTGGCCTTTAATTTTGTCGATGTCAAAGACCCACTCCGAAGCCTTGATGTGAGTTGGCCGGCACTGGTCACGAACCTGCTGAATAATGCTGGCCCGGTGACCAGGCTCGCGGAGAATCGTCTGGCAGTCCTTAAGGAAGTCCCTGAGAACCAAAGCACCGTCCGAGTCATCACTGTCAAGCGGGCGACGCTTTACAGGTGTAGGGGGCACAGGCTCCTCAGGGCCGTCGCTGAAGGGAAGCGCCCTCCGCGTGTCGATCCCAGCCGGGACCGGCGTGGTAAATCCGTCCGAAGAATCCACGGTAGTCATGGCAGCCGTAAGCGAAGCACCGGCGCGATGAAACCCTAACGATAAGGGCGAGCCCCCTTCAAGGAAGGGGCCAAATCTGAAATAAATTCAAAATCTGCTCCGATGCCCACGAAACTCGGTAACAAGGCCGGGATTGGCGAAGTAAAAATACTGTCCAAAGGAAAATGTCTGAGCCCAACTACTCCGTAAGTTATAAGCGTCCAAAAACGGCCAAGTCGCCCGCAAGATTACAAAATCCGCTCAATATACACAAACAAGCGGCAAGCGTGGCGAATTAAGGTAAAATGTCACGGGTAAAGACGCATAGAGTTGCGAGGAAAAATGCGGAGCGGCGGGGGTGGGCGGAAAGTAGGAGTGGGAGGTCGAGGTCCTTGCGCTTGTCGATGTCCGAGGTCATGGTCCGTTTAACGTGTCGCGATCCACTTGGTACCAAACTCTGCGCAATGCTGCATACAATCGGGGGCCCCAGCGCTCTCTGACCCATCTTCTCCGTACTCTCCTCCGCCACTCGTCGCGCTTACCCCTCCATCCACACAGTCAGTTGTGCCGCGAAAACGCGGCACCCCGCAACATTCTACCTACTCAGCCACGCTCGCCCCTCTACAGCTTTAGCCAGCCATTTAGTGGCTTTGAATCAAAACCACTTTAGGCAAGTGGTGGGCCTATAGCCTACTAGAATGTCCTAGTGACACAGTGAAAACGCTGAACGCCGTAGGGTTTGAGCGAGGCAATCGGGTATATCAAAAGATAGAAATGAATACACGACTCTCGGGCTATCTAAGCTCTGAGGCCGTCACTAGGCAATCATATCGTGTGTCACAGTCTAAGCTACCGAAGTCGAACTACTGAGTACAGGTAGGAAGTCACTGTACTGTCACTGTCACTGTCATACGTCATACGTGGTACTGAACTACTGAATCTCAGCACACATCTTAACAAGCAGCTCGTCCACCGCCGGGTCAAGAAGCCTATCTGTTGGCTCACGGATGGCCAGAGCGCGCGCTTCAACCTCACCGTGATGCAATATGCAGAGGACAACGGACTGGAGGAGTTCATTTACCCCCCCCCACACTACGACTGCACACGCTTTGCTTGACAGGGTGTTTCACATGTGGCACATCACATACTCCAAGCTGGTGGAGAAGTGGTCGACAGCAAACCCTGGAAAGCAGATCACCAAGGCCGTTTTTGCTGCAGTGTTCCCTGAAGCTTGGGATAAGTGGCAAAAGAGTATTCGAGTTCGTGCTGTCGCCTCCAAGGTAAGCGATCTTACACTATTCCATTCCGTTCCGATTTACGTAGGGTTGTGAGCAGTGTGTGTGTGTGGGTGTTTGCGTGGTTGTGCACAAGCAGGTAGGAATATGCGAGGACGGCATTTCCCCCGAAAATATTGGCGATGAGTTCTTCGTTAAGAGCAACCTGCAAGAGGAAATCCGGAAGTCTAACAAGGTGAAGGAGGAAATGGCGACACTTCCTCCACTCACCCCTGAGGAAGGTACCTTCCACACTCGCACACAAAAGTTGGAGGAGGAGGTAAAGCTGTTGCGTGAGGAGTTGGTTCGGCTGCCGGGTCGCAACCCCTGTCTCCCGAGGAGATAGGCCTGTGCACAATTTCGTCTGCAGCACAAATTCCGGCCGTTGGCACTAGCAAGCGAAAGGCGACCCAGGTCTGGGGATCGGTGCCCGCTACCGGGTTACGGCAAAAGCTTGCTGACGCGGAGGAGGCAGAGCGCAGAAGGCAAGAAGGCTTGGACCAGCAAGAGATGTTTGCTGCCTGCGCTCGAGAGCTCGAGCGCCTCGCGCGGGAGGCGAATCCTCGGGAGGAGGAGGATCCTGAGGCTGAGGAACCAGGGCAGGCCGAGATATTTAGGGCTTGTGAAGCTGAGTTGAAAAAAATAGAAAAGGAGGCTGAGAAGGCCCGTCGAGAGGAGGAGAAGGCGCAAAAAGCTGCGGAGAAAGCTGCGGAGCGTGAGAGCAAAAAACGTGAGAGGGAGCGTTTGAGCCAGGAGAAAAAAGCTGAGATGGAGGCGCGCAAGCGAGCACGTGTGCTGAGACAGAGCCAGACACCCACAAGGACGGAGTCAAGCGCAGCAGGAGCACCCTTGTCTGAAAATATTGTTGTTGGCACCGCTACCGAGTCTCTACCTGATGCGTGTGCGACCGTGCCCGCTAGCACAGTTGCAGCTGGTATTGCTCTGGGTGATATCACCAACACTGTTTAGCGTGGTAGAGCAAAGATAACTGATATCTGATAAAAATATGTGCTCCTGCGGTCTTCCTAACCTTTACCATCCAAAGAAGGTAGGATCCTTCCATAGAAATATTGCTCCTAGCACTGGCACCAGACTAAGTGTTTTTAATGTCAAATATATGGGATATTTGCATCTGAAAATTACCCGATTTCCACCATCAATCTAAAAGCATTTCAAACATCATATGCACACATATGCATGATATATTACTTCTAGCATGTGTCTAGAGGTATCCTACCATTGGTCATGACTTTATATGGCCATTTGGGCACTCTATACACGCATACCCAAACTGTTTTTTAAGGGTTAAGGCTCTATCTCGTGTGTGGATGGGCGGACAACATGCCAAACACACCCTATGGCTTGAGCCCCGCAAGATGACGAAATACGTCATGACATGACAACCGGTCATACCGGGCGCCCTAGGCAACTCATCGAAGTCAACGATGGAAAAAATCCGGTCGCCATTCGATGATTTCTCGATATGCCGCGACCATTTAAAAAAAGTGTGTGGATGGGCGGACATCTACCTCTAGAGCCGAGGCGAGGCGAGGCAAGCGAAGGGTCTCATCACGATCAGACAAGCGAATACTCTGGAACCCGAGTCTCCGGACCGAAATAGCGCGAATATTACTTAGGGTTTGTAACGCAGATTGAGCTTATGGGCGTCCGGAGAGAGTTTAGACGAGCTCCACAATCATCAAGTAACGCAGCCCTCGAATCGAATCGCGCGGCCACCCGCGCGAAGCGCGGCTCGTCTAAACTCTGGGGACGAGAGTAGACAAGCGAAGGGCTGCAGAGCCAAAGGAAAGCGCAAACCACAGCCCAAACTATAAGGCGCAAGCTTAAGCTTTTAGCTGGCTTACACCTCGTGTACCAGATATTCTTAGGCACCACACACAATTTCTGTGAGAAAAAGACCAGGGCATTAAGTATGAACGTTCCTCGGCTGGATGTGAATATGCGGTTAAGAGTTTTACATCGCCTTCCTGGAAGGCAGGAACCCGCTTGCAACAAGCGTGCTAATACTTTGCAGAGCAGATCCAGATCTTCGCCCGTAAGTCGTGGAAAACTTTCTGTTACGTTAAGCTTGGAGGATGATGGCACGGTAGTTCAAAATTCTCGGCGGTTCCTTGTTGCCTCCGTCGCTTTGGGTTCCGCTCTGTTCGGGTATGTCTCCATGCCATCAATTCTGCTCCTGTCCTTTGGCGCGCAGCCCCTTATCGGTGTGTCGACATGGCTTCAGGGCGCCGGATAATACTAACGCTCTGACAATGAGTTATGAGGAGGCAAGGTACTATTTGTAACGATGTTTACTGTAAGCTGAATTCAATTCAAACGCGAGCAGTGTTTTTTCTCATCTTTTCCATACTTTAAGCGCTGGAGTGTCCTGCAGAATCGCGACACTCGAGACAGAACTGAGAAAAGTTCGTATGCAAGAACTTGCGATCCTCCAGAAAATTACGGTGCGTTGAAGGCATTGAATAATGCCACACTTCCAGCTTACGTTAGCTGTCTATTCACCGATCGTTGAACAAGGGAACGTGGTTGCCCTGGTCTACTGTTTCGAGAAGAACCGGTCGTAAATATCTCATGGTATGCGACAGGAGGCCCGGGCGGACCGTGCAGCTGAAGCAGCCCGCATTGCAGGACCACTCCCCGTTGTTCCAGACGTATTGGAGTTATATCCGGTATTGCCTGTTGTGCGCGTTGCCGTCATACTTGACTGACTTGTAAGTATTGGCCTTGCAGACCCGTCATGGTGCGACCTCTTGAGATTTTATGGTCGCAAGACATTTCTGCTGTTACCTCCCTACCTCTTCTTAGAATTGGTTTTCAAACCCTACCGTCCCCGTCATTGTACGGCGATGCCTATCCACTTTTTTTTTTTGGCAGGATACGTGGGATGTCGCGATCGGACAGCAACGTGCAATTTTTGTCGAGTTCTACGCACCCTGGTGTCCTTATTGCAAGGTGTGGCAATGAAGTTTCAAAAGGACTTGGTCAACTCTTAGGGTTTTGAAGACCAACTGCCCAACCTTGATACTGAAGTGACTTGTTTCCGCGTGACAGCGGCTGGAGCCAATATGGAAGGAGCTCGCCGAGGAAAGTAGCGTGAACGAATCGGGCTTACAGATAGCTCGAATAAATGCTGACAAGTATACACACACACAGAGAGAGAGACATAATAGAACCCTTTCCTCATCCCTGAACTCGACTTCAGCCGAAGCCGTTGCTGCCCTAGCGATCTTGCGTAGAGACCCCTCACTTCCTTTAACTGCCTTAAGATTATGTGTGCCATATGGGAGGGCTTTTCATGCAGGTACACCGAGTTCATGGATAGATATGATGTGGAGGGCTATCCGACTCTGATTTTGTTTAAAGAAGGCCGCCCCATCAGGTGAGACACCTTTCTGGAGGAAGCGTTCGCGCGCGAAACACAATTTCGCCTTGCCGTGCTTTGTGTAATTGTCAAATTCTTACCGTGTGAAGAAGGCGAAAGGGTTTGTCTTTTTTTCACTGCAGCTTACCTGTGCGTGCCGACCTCTAAGCGATTCGTTTCAAGGGGTGCCAGCTTGATATTTGTGGCCGGGAGCTTTTGCAGCACATATCGGGGCCGCGCTGAGCTTCAGGCTTTGAAGACCTTTGTGAATCAAGCGTAAAGGCATCTCCGTTTGTTGGCGGCAAACATATAAGTCCAGTCCCACTGACCAGTCGCTTTTTTCGACTCTTGGTGGCAGTGGCTCCTCCACTCAGTTACAACGCTTCCTGAGCTGTTGTCGTCGCACTATCGCTGAACTGTCTAACCGTAATACTGTTATTGAATGAAGCAGCTCACTTCAACGGCTCCTTGTAGGAAAGCTATTGCATGACATGTATGGCAGGGAATACAATCGACCACGCTTGCGTCCCCACCTCATTATAACTTCGTATCATAGATGATGTTTCGTACGTGACAGAAAAGCGAAATTGAATCACATAGGAAAACTAATCTATCAGTTGATGTTGGTACGAGAGTTGGTACGAGAAAATTTGAATGTACAGGTGTGTTGCTTCTTCCTGAATGGATAGTTTGGCAAGTTGGCAACCCTGTCCTGTTTCCCACTTACCCACTGTCGCTTTTTGGTCCCTGGAAGTCTTTGGATCAGGCTCATAGCGCACTCCAAAAGCTCTGGAAATTTTGTTCGGGTCATTGCAATGCTCGAATGGAACTTCTGGAAACTTACCCAAATGAGCTCCCCAGTGGCGGAGCCTACACCAACAGAAAGACACTTGTCAAGTATCCATCCTTCATTGGTATGAACAATGCTCCGTTTACAGCCATCTGATCCTAATACGTTCTGGAATCACCTAGAGAGTAATTAGCATTGAGTCATCCCATCTTCTTGAAATGGGCTCAAGGCAGAATTTGGAAGAAGAGACCTTCGGCGACTGTAAAGTGAGACCCACAAATTCTTAAAATCTCCATGAGTTTAGCCATGTATGCCGAAGGCGCACGATTGCCGACAGGCCATGTATGCCGACGACGACAGGCTACGTCGACATATGGCCACCTCATAAAAGTTTCACTTCTTTTCCCAAAAGATCTGCGTTAATGACTTTTTCTGGAATCGGGCAAGATCTAAAAATTCAGCATGACCTGTACGATAACGGTTGTGCAATTGTCCGATACTCGGCATTTCTTATGTCCTGAATATTCGGGCACATGATTATTGTGAAAACACCGAAAATTACTTTACAGTCGCGGAATGTAACGAAGCTCAACCTTAGTATTCGTTCTCTTTGAAAGCTATATATCCACAATTCAAACACGGATGTTTATCGTCCACAGTAGCCACTGAATCAGCCTCGGACATAGCTATCATATTAAACACATAAACACTGCATAGGGCTATTTGACGCATTCGATCACAAATTGCTTGCATATCTAATGATTTTACGCAAGATTCGTGTATCTAGAGTCTCACAGAATTACTTTTTTTAAGACTTTTGACTTGACGACAAGGCGATTCCCCGCGGAGCAGGCCTGTTGGCGCACGAGGATCCTTATAAATGATTTTCTTGTTCCCCACCATGCTGACGCATGAGGATCTCTCTAGACGATGCGCGTGTTCCCCACCATGCTGACGCATGACGAGGATCCCTCTATACGATGCGCTTGTTACCCACCATGTTGGCGGACGCGGATTTCTCTAGACGATGCTCTTGTTTCCCACGCCATCGATGTTGGCCCATGAGGATCCATCGAGATGATGCGTTGGTTCCCCAGCATGCTGGCGCATGAGGATCCCTCTGAACGCGATGCTCTTGTTCCCCACCATCGATGTTGGTGCATGAAGATCCCTCTAGACGATGCGCGTGTTCCCCACCATGCTGGCGCATGACGAGGGTGACTTTAGACGGTGCGCTTGTTCCCCACCATGCTGGCGCATGAGGCTCCCTCTAGATGATGCGCTTGTTCCCCACCACGCTACTGGGGTATGCGGTAACACGACTATTTTGTAGCTACCTACAAGTTTGGTAGCCACACAATTCCTGTAGCTATCGCTACAAAATGACATCCCAGACGTTTTTTTAGCTATGGCTGCAAAATCCCTCGGGGTGGACATTTTGTAGCCAGCTACAAAAATTCCGGAAATGGTTTTTCGGGCCAGAGAAAACATATACGGACAGCACCGCGCGTATGCCATGAAATACGAACTTACTAAAGTAATAGGTAGCACCGTGCGTATGACATGAGCTACAAATATATTAGACGGCTATTTCTAAAGGGTGCTATAAGATATTGGCAGGTACAAAACGTCATGTCGCATACAAGAAATAGGCAAAAAGGTAATAGCATGCAGGCATTTCAGATCAGTTCGATGCAAGGCTAGCGACAAACACAAATAACACCCATTAAAACGCATAACATAATTGATATTATTAATACATTCTATACTAGACTTTTAAAGGTTCTAACCTAAGGATTCACCGATCCGTGGGCGATATGCAGAACTGACCTACGAAACTAGCACAGGTAAAATCAAAACCCAGCATGTTTCCTGCAGCACACGAACAAGGAATCCGCCAGGACGTTGAAGATCGAACCCAATACCGGCAGGTTTCGACTGTCGGTAATGTACTTCGCCCTCGGGCGGGCGTTTACACAGAATAAGCGTTTAAAAATATCAATAAAACAGCAGGTCCAAAACAAATCATGCAGAGCGTTGGAAGTTAACAGAGAGTTGGAGGTAAAAAGAAGCCGTCAGCCAGCAATAACGCTGCTGGCGACATTATCAGGAGAAGAAACTCGGCGTAAAAAAGGCAACCTGAAAAAACCGAATAACCGCTGCTCAGGAAAGATGCAGGGAATCGAACCCAAACCGTCGGGCTGTGAGGAAGCCCGCCGGTCTCCAACCATCGTCCCTTCAACTTTGTAGACGGAGCGAGTGAAAAATATGCCGCCTGCAGCGTTGCTAACGGCATCAGAAGAAGCAAGCGTAAATGGTGACTTGCAGAAAATAGAAGCGCTGCTCAGGAGGGATGTTCGGAATCGAACCCAGACCACGTCGGGCTGGGAAGAAGCCCGCCGGTCTCTAAGTATGCCTACACTAACGTAGTAAGCAACATTCGGTTGCTGACGGGATGCGGCTGATGTGAGAACATCGCAAGAAGGCCCTCCCGTTAGACTCGCCCGAAAACATAACCAATCAGGTATTTCCGCTTAGTCAAACAATGCATACATACCGCTGCGAACAGCAAGCACAAAAGCAGGGCGCCGGAAAATGAAAGCTTGAAGAAGGACGAGGATGGAGTTTGCAAACCAGGATATTATGATATCCGCAATCGTGAATTCGCGATCGTCGTCAGAGGTTCCTCACGGCCGCGTGACTCCCGAAAATAACTGAAATATCTGAAATATGAACGGTGAGATAATCTTCAAGGATGTTATGCGGAAATATCCAATCGAATTTGCGAGTTGTGACGACCAATCGAACGGTTACTCAGTCCGCGACCGGTCGATCGATCGGACGGTCGATTTGTCGAAATGCATTTGATGTAAGTATGTGTGTTTGTTTGTGCGCGCGCGTATGCGGCGGCCGACGACGATCTTGAAACGACAGAATCTGTTTTCTGAACAATTCGATATATCCGATTTCTTTCTGACATGGACTCACACCGCACCGACCGCATCAGGATGCGCTGGGTGTGGCTACAAAACATCTGAGGGGGCATTGCGGTGATGTATCCTTGCGCATACTGGGTTGTGTCCTTGTGTGTGTTGGAGGACGGCGATGTAAAATGTTCAGAAAATTTCCTCCTCGCCTATAAGGGAACCATGAATCTGGGGGAATTTCCCCAGAATTTTCTGGGGGGTGATTCAGTGAAGGCTTCAAATATGTGACTGCGGCTGTAAAATGGTAGGTGGGGGGCGAGCTGCGGTCACACGTCTCGTAGGCCCCGTAGCGCCCGCGATAAGCGCCGTGTTTTTGTCACGGCCTGTGTGATCCTGGATGCCTCTGATATACGGCGTCGTATCCGTACATTTGTATGTGATGTGCTGATGGTGTTTTTAGAGTGACTTATAGGGTGAGTTAGCTACAAAATGACGCCGTTATCGGCGCATGAGGATCCCTCTAGACGATATGTTCTTGTTCCCCACTATGTTGGCGCATGAGGATTCGTCCAGACGATGCGCTTGTACCCCAACATGCTGGCGCATAAGGCTCCCTCTAAACGATGTTCTCATCGTTCCCCACCACGCTGGCGCATGAGGGTTCGTCTTGACGATGCGCGCGTTCACCGCCATGCTGGTGTATGAGAATCCGTCTAGACGACGGCCCTTGTTCCCCACCACGCTGTTGAATGAGGATCTATATTCGTGAAAAGGGAAACGTGAAACTAACGAGATTTGCACACGGTAAAACACATACACCTGAAAATGAGCATACGGCATGCAAAGATTGATCAATGCTCCATCGCCTATGGAGAAATTCGGAAAATATGCAATTTTTTATTAATCCCGCCACTAAGCCTTTTAAATACTTGAACTTATACTAAACGATATAACCAGAGAATCTGATAGAAATTCTTAACTAATTTTTCATATTTTATACACATGTCACCAGAATATCGCCAGAAACTTATGCGACTAGTGCCATAAATAAACTGCACCTATCTGGTGCAGTATCACATGCTGTACCAAAGCTTGGAGAATCGTTGTCTGCAAGATACCATACACAAAATAATACCCGCAGACAATATCAATTCGCAAAAAAACTGATTTCAAATTACATACTTAAGACTCAAAATGAAGGCCCAGTGTAAACGTGGCAAACAGAGTAAAAAACTCTCTCTGGAAAGAACGAACAAACTAAGCTTGCAAATACAAACGATCGAATAATAAGGAAATCTATCCTATCTGAAGTGCGCTCTTGTCCCAATAATCTAAGTCAAATGAACAACGAAGGTGGAGACAAGACTACGAATAACAGCACGCCAAAAAGGGTCAAATATGCATAAAAACAAGGGAAACAGAGAAGAATAGAAAATATCCGTAAGACGGCCTGTTCAACTATACAGAACCAGCCGGTCATAATATACTACTACATCCAACATATAGAGTCATGCGCCGACTAACAAAATAACCGCCTAAATTACCTTCTCTGCTGACATCACTCCATTAGTCTCAATAAAGCAGCCTGGCTAGGAAGTGTTGGCGCACTTCGAAACTCGAATATCCTGAGGTAGTTGCTGACCATCTGAGACTAAGGTTCTAGGGAATCAAGACGCGAACTTTCTCTTTCCACTCTCTACTCCCGTCCGTCACTCAGTCACGCTTCGCCTGACGTGAGCACATGCAACGCATGCGACTACGGCATCTGTGAGATATGTACGGTAGTCGCATGAGATACTGCATACTCTCGTCTGGGGGGCAGAGCTGGAAATATTTCTTGGAATTTCATATGTGTTGACACGGCAAAAACGTTTTAGTGGTAAAATGTGGTATTACTACTCGAGAAACATATTCCCGTGGAAATCGTGTTTCAATATGTTACTTTATCGAGAAGACTCCGCCGGCCACCCATATTCATATCTACATCGTCCCTTCGACTCGTGTTAGCCTCAGTGATTGAACTAATACGCCGTTCGAGGCAGAATATGTTCCCGCCGGTTATTGCGTAGATAGCTTTGACGGAACCGGAACAGAGATACATATGCCATAATAATGTCACCGAAAGAACACCTATTGTGGGGCCAGTACCTTTGGAGCAATCGAAAACTGACTTCTTTATAACTAAGGGGTTTACACTATCAGAGGTCGTCTCCGACCTTTCTAAAATACAATAAACGCTCAATGAGCCGCAGCTCGATTGCTTCGGCTGTGGATCATTGACTCGGGCTTCTGAGTACCGGTAGGAAGCCTTGGCCCTATCTACAACCGGGTGAAGTTAATCCTTAACACTGTTGAGCGCTGTAGAGCGCCTGTAGATTTATATCAACACCCGGGTGTTGACAGGACCAAGGCTTCCTAGGGCACATACAGTATACGTTGCCACAATATGCGAAGATTGTTGACTGTTCGACAGTCATACAAGTTCTTGCTCTCAGTTCGGAAGATGCATTCCCATGACCTCTCTTTTTGCATAGAAGGCACGGTGGTGGCTAGCCTGATCACGAAAGAAACACGTGTGATAGGGAGTCTGTGATGATCTATTGGGGTCATCGTGTTCTTGTGTGTGCTCATGGCATCACTGCAATTTGTGGCATGTCCAGCGAGATTTTACGCACATATGCATGTGGAGTGGACCTGCGGAGTGGGCTTGTCCTTCAGTAAGGATCACGTTATGCATACGGATCGGCATGCTAAGTGAGGTTGTCCTGAGAATAATGCTGGTACTACCAACGAAAATTTGAACGTTGTCTCAAAAGCACCACGCTGTTTAATTCACTTTTGCGCATTGCCTCCTGCTGAATACCACTGACTTACAGTCATTTATAAAAGGCTTGTTACGGGGTTGATGTCTCCCTAGAAAAAAAGTTCGGCCAAGAGAGCACATGACAGAAAATGGACTCAGTTTGAGGATCTTCATGCACGTCACCGGTTCACAAGCCTTTTCTTGAACAATGTGACTGTCAGCATGCAAACCTTTGCTTCTCTAGGCCTAGGCTAAATGCTTTTACCGACGCCCAAAAAATCGTCATAGTTACTCAATCCATTTGTACCTCACTAACCGGGACGGAATTGTTGTGTTGCTGTACTCACTCAGTCCATATAATGGTGTATTGTCTATATTCCATCTTATTTGTAGCATGGAAACAGCCTCGATGGCATACTGGCATTAGCACACTCCGATGACTTCAGACTGGCTTTGTCAAGGGCAGCCTTTCCCTTACATGCTGAAGAATGAGTCAAGCCGCACCCACTTGTACGCAGAGCTGTTGCAAATCTTTTCCGCAGCTTGTAATCCCTGAGGGTGGAGCGCCCACAGCTGTCAGCACTTCGCTGCTGTGACCTTCATCATCCCCCTCCAGACATGGCAAAACCGTATTGCAGTCGAACACCGCACAGCGCTGTGGATTGGACATCAAAGGATCACTCCAGAGACAGTGAAACAGTAACGCAGTCGAAGGCCACCCTTGTGGACTTAATATCAACGGACCGCTCCCTCCGGGCAGCTCACTCGTGCGAGCTCCGGATGAAGGCTAACCCAAAGCGCCGAACCTCAGCTTGCCACCATCGTCTACAGATTCTAGGACCGAGCAAGGCGCATAAGCACATCCACCAGATGCAACAGTTTAAAAAGGAAGGGACTACAAGCAGGTGCGGAACACTATGGTGTGATGCATCCGGGCCAACCTGCTTCAGCTGCAGCCTCCATGGCGCACATCGCTCCAAAATTTCTGCTTCCTTCTCTTCGGTTGTTGCCATCTGCTCTCACAGCACCACGTCAACGGAGTGGAATAGGAATATCTAACGAGCCCATCATGAGTAGCCACGTGGACTGGCGAACACAGTAACTAGCGACGCTGGTGCCGCCACAGGATACCGAAGGACTTGCAACAAGCAGGGCATGTCTAGACATACCCGGTGCACAGCAGCCTCCAGGTCCAGCTGGCGCACGAAGTGGCTCAGCTGCTTGTATAGATCGCCCTCCGAAAACATGAGTCCCATGCTACAGACCGCCTCCATTCCCACATCCTCAGTGCTGGCTACCATTAAAGCAAAGCACGGAGCAAGGTGAGGAAGTCTCGCCATCTGAAGCCTGCAATCAGACACCACAGAGCTGCTGCATGCTGCGAGCAATCCAACGAGTGTGACAGCAGGGACCTATGGCAAGATAGCTTCTTAGCCAAAGCACTAATGTGCATGCTCACGGCATCTCAAGTGGGGG
>LGRX02006580.1:0-52387 GCA_001247695.2 Cymbomonas tetramitiformis
TTCATGCAGATACTCAGGTAGCAGTGCCGCGCCGATAGCTGCCAATACTCAGATAGCAGTGCCGCGCATCTCGCTGCAAATACTCAGATAGCAGTGCCGCGTAACTCGCTGCAAATAGCATATCTATAGAGAGTGAAGGAAGGAGGTGGGGGGGAGAGGGGGGGGAGGCACCTTCTTATGCAACTCGTCACGTTTTCCGTCGGAAATAGGTGGCAACATCGCCTCTATCGTCCCAATATTGGCGGCGTTGACGCCCCGAGTCTCCTCAGTAGTTGCAGAGTCGGCAGACTCAGCCTCGACCATCTTGCAATACAAGTCCTTGTGTATGTGCGCAAGATGAGAGCGTAGGTTGGAAGTGTTCCCACTCCACGTAGGCGAAGAATCCGGTCCACATACTTTGCAGCACAGCGCGAGGACCTTCTCGGGCTGCTCAGGACACAGGCGAACTTTGTAGAATGCCCAACACGCTGCTTTGCGTTTTCCCCCCTTGCCCTCCACCCAGTTCTCGTCCAGTGTGCTGGCATCTTCATCTGTGAATTTATATACACAACGAAAGACCGGAATGCAGTGAGAACGTGGGCCGAAGACAGCGAAGTTCGAACGCAAGAAACCACAACGAAGAACGAACGAACGAAGAAGCACAACGGGCGAAATGTGTAACACACGCACTTCCAGATGCACCTGAAGCACTTTGTTGTTCTGAAGGGGTCTTCCGTTTTTTGTTGGCCCTATTATTCTGCGCATCAACCCGGGATCGTTCTTCCTTGTCCTTGCGGAAAGCTGCTATCTCCTGTTCGTGTCCGGCGAGATTCTCGATGGGCTCCCATGTGTCCTCGTTATCAGTGAAACCCTCCCAACCTATGAGCCACACAGGTTTACCTTTCCTTACTGCTTCCGCTTTTATCTCACGGACGGAAAAGACAGTGTCGTCGCTGCCCGTGAGGTCGTAAGGGTTTTTCTGAGTTCGTTTCACAGGGCCTTGACCCTGCGCGAGCAGAACCACGTCGGCGTCACTGGTCTTTCTGCGCTTGGCACCTTTACCACGAGGCATCTTTACTCAACGAATTTCGAAACAGTCGGTACGTAGATTAGCGATGAATGGGATTAAAATGCTCACAGATTATATTTTTTATACGAATTCCTCGCTCGCCCCTACTTTGCTATTCCGAAGTCTGCACCAATAATATGAAGTTTTGGAATCATCTTGGGATCGATGAATAACGGTTGTTAATTGGTTGGATCGATGTGGTCTAGAATGGTACCTATCGTGATAGCTCAAGATCACGTTGATCCGTCAAAGTGGTTATCGTACTTATCGATTACTGCCATTCACATGAGGTGTCGATTAATCAAATAACAAAATCGCGTCGAACCTATCGAGTGACGACGACAATTCCGGTGAACCTGTCGAGCGACGACAGTTTTGTGAACCTGTCGAGCGACAACGACAACGACAACGACAGTTTTGCGAACTTATCGAACGATAACGATATTTACGATAAGTCGTTTGAACATATCGAACGACGACGATAACTCCGATTGATCGATTAATCGGAGTTATCGAACTATCGATACCGGGCCTTGCTTACTGCACACCCCATGCCCGATGCCCGATGCCCCATGCCCCATGCCCCACTCCCTACAAAATAAGGATTATTCCAAGGGCTTGGACCGTCGGCTTGGAACCCCATAGGACCCGGTAGGACAGGTATGTGTTTGAGAGGCGTTGGCGTTAACACTGGGAATTCCAAGGGCTTGGACAGCAAATGTCCAGGTCCAAGCCCCGTCCAAGCCGCGGTCCAAGGGCTTGGACCTGGACATTTGCTATCCAAGCCCTTGGAACCCCCTTGGAATTTACATAAAATTCCAATCGGTTTCCAAGCCGTTGGACCGTCGGTTTGGAATACCGTAGGACCCATTTGGACCGTCGGCTTGGAACCCCGTTGGACCCGCTTGGACCATCGGCTTGGATTCCCATAGGATTTTTTTAGATTGGCGATTCCAAGGGGGTTCCAAATGCTTGGACGGGGCTCGGACCTTATTAAACGGGCATTCCAATGGGGTTCCAAAGGCTTGGACGGGGCTTAGACTCTGCCAAACGGTGATTCCGAGGAGGGTCCAAGGGCTTGGACGCTGCAAAAAAACAGGTTCCAAAGGGGTTCCAAAGACTTGGACGGGTCTTGGACTCCGTCAAAAGAAGTTTCCGAGGGGGTTCCAAGGGCTTGGATAGGGCTTGGACTCAGTTAAACAGAGATTCCAACGTGATTCCAAGGGCTTGGAAGCTGTTAAATTAAGGTTCCAAGCGAGTTCCGAGGGCTTGGACGGGGCTTAGAATCTGTTAAACGAGAATTGCATGGCCAGGTTCCATTGTTCCAAAGCTTTGGAACAATGTTTCCAAAAGCTTGGACGGACAGGTTCCAAAGGCTTGGAACCATGGTTCCAAATACATTTATTTTGCTTCATACATTTCATTAATTTCAAACGCTTGGAACCGCATTTCCAACGATTTGGAACAACGTTTCCAAAAGGCTTAAACATATATGGCTCCAAAGGCTTAAACGGACATGGTTCCAAAGACTTGGAACCATGGCTCCAAATACATTTACAGTGAGAATATGCAGGTATGCAGGGTTAAGGGGTACTGCGCAGTTCCAAAATACACTTGCAATTGTTGCTACATTGTTTTCATGTTTCTTTGCACACATACATTATGATGTCGTGTGCATGCTGTACACAGAAAGTTTAAAGGTTGCGATGCTAAGTTGCAAATACGTCATCATCATTGGATAAATAACATTACTTGACAGAGTTACAAGTGCGTGGGATCTAGGTTCAGGCTAATAATGCTATCACAAGTCAGGGATTCTACCGAAAGCTGCAAGCTTTCGAAACTACTCTTAAAACTACTCTAATTAGTTTGAAACTTTTAAATTGAAATCTGTTCCGCTAATTGCAAGCACTGACGCACTTGAAACACGACCTGCGAACATGCCGTAAAACAGAACAAAATCAGCGTTCATCAGACGCCGAACCGCAAGTAAAATAATAAACTTCAGTCAACGAAACGCAAATCAGATCCAACGTTTAAACAGTCTTACCTGCGATAGAGCAATTCTCGACCCGGGCGGTACCAATCCCTGAAAAAGTAAAACACAAAGCTCAGTTCTACACGCATATGTGGAAAACATACCGGCGTGTTATGGCCGATTCTCGAGCATCGGTACTATTTTGGGCTGACGCTATTTTTAAAAGTGCAGGTTTGTGGGATTAATGATACGGTGTTGCTACTACGATGATGCTGAACTGTTTTCAAACAAAATGCTGAAAACAACTCTGCGCGCGCAACATGCAAGGCTGCTAGATAACGGCAGGTACGTTCAAGAACTGTCGTTGCGGCATTCTCAGTGTCACAGCGAATTGAGCCCGTACCGTTTGAATAACTCCGCCGCAGAGATCTTTCAGACTTCCTGGAATCGCGTTTACGTCCCGGACCCGAGCGTCACCGGAGAATTTCCTGCAGATCTCCACAAAGTAATCTTGCGAAAAATGAGAAGAAAGAAGACACGGCTAAGCTCATATAGATAATTACAGTACAAACCTGGACATACAATACTGCAAGTCTTCGACGGCGTTGAGGTGAAATATGAAGTTCCGTATTGTAAAGTGTCGGGTCTTCACTGTGTCCACAGTCCACAGTCACAGAGTACCGTTCGTCTAGCCATTTGAAAATCCATCGTCTTCAAAGGTCGCGATACTCGCGATTACTCGCGATTACTCGCGATTACTAACGATTACTCGCGATTACTCGCGATTACTCGCGATTACTCGCGATTACTCGCGATTACTCGCGATTACTCGCGATTACTCGCGATTATACTACGTACGGCGAAAGACTGAGCAGTCGATCCAACCATTCGTGCACGACGAATCCAATTTAATCTTCGATCTGAGCAGTCCATCGCTATACTGTATATTTCTGTTTTCTGGACTGTTGCTTTTTTATTTTTGGAGCAAGTCCTTCTACAGAATTCGTCGCAGCTCTATTTTTAGAAATTTCCCGTAAGATGTGCATAATTGACGGTAGAAAACAATTTTTCTGCATTTTTCACGTCGCTGCATATCAAAAACATCGGGGCCAAACATATGCCCACTTTTCAAAAAAACAGAAAACTTTCCGAAATTTTGTTTTTGGGGCTTTTTACACAAAAAACAACCAAGTATTAAGCTTTGAAATAAGAGGCTTCACTTTGGAATTCCAGGGGCATGGAATTTCTCAAGTGGGAGCAAATGTCCAGTTCCAATGGACTTCCAAGGGCTTGGATAAACCCCCAGAAGTGGACCTAGTCGATTTTTACCAAAAAAGTTCCATGCCATTGGTTTAAGTGGGCCAACCCGTTGGAATATGCTGGAGTTGACATTCAGTCCGAGCTCAGTCATCAGAGTTGTCATCACCGACCCGTCATGACCGCTGTCATCACCGACCCGACCTGACCGCTGTCATCACCGATACGGCTCGACACCTCTGACTACCTCACTGACCTGATTGTCACCTCCTCTGATCGAGTTCGGTTGTCACATGAGACAGAGCACACACTAGCTCATTTCGCATCACACTCAGCATACTAGAACTATATATTATATCTTCTGTATGTTGAGAGAGCGAGATTCTGAGTGCGAAACCCTGAGCGTTGCAGTGCTTCCTGTTTGACCTGTCTGACTGACTGGGTCTTCTCGCAGGTTTGGCCCCACCACCGGCCTAAGGCTAGGAGCCGATTATGGTCGGCTAAACGCTTAGGGAAGCGCCAAGAGGGCGCGCCATCAAGGGATCATGGAAGTAAAGTAGGCAAGTAGTGGTGAGTGAGAGGAATCGTACGTTCCGTTTCAGCGTTTAAATTAGTTAGGAAAATCCTGGGACGGCCTGATCAACCGTAGGGACCCTGACAATCTCGCGCGAGTACTTTTAAAATCGCGGGACTGGACGAAGAGCTCCTCCACGCCATCACCACTGACTGCTAACTGTGTTGTTTTGCATCACAGGCTTTCTTCCCCCTTCCCTTTTTGGCACCCTCTTGGTGCTCCTGTTGTGAAATTTGATTGCTTGCTTGCTTATTATCCTGCTAGGGATTGCTAGTGTTATCTTGCTTGTAGTTCTTTCTCTTAGATTTCGAGATGTCTTCTACTCCGTTCGCCACACCGCCAGTTCTGCCGCGACGCTTGCTGACACACCCCCCAGGGGCGAGAAAACGGCAACTTAAATTTGGAGCTCTGAACGGCACACCAACTCCAGCGGATGCTCCGGACACGTCAGATTTATCAGTGTGCAACAACCTCGCATGGGAGTTGTTGCGCAAACCCGCGGAGTTTGATGCTCTACTCAGCGTCATCAAAGGGAAGTGCGTCGAGCCTGGAGAGTCTGCGAAGACCTGGAAGTTCACTAGCAGCGAGAAGAATTCTCGTTTGCTTTTGGACATCCTGGTCGAGCAACTCGATTCCAGACTCACGCTCGTTCACCCTAAGATGGCGTTGATGTTCGATTTGCAAAACCACGGTTTGGAGGTTCCGAAAAAGGCGAACCTCCTGCTGTTGGAATTGCTCCAGTCACTTTGCGCAGGAGACGCCTTGCGTGTCCTGCGCAAGGCTGACAGACTCTTCCCAGGGGATGGGAAGATCGCGCTTGTTCATCTCGTGAGGCACGTTGTGCCTGATCACGAGGAGTTCAGCGCTGCGGACTTCCTATTCGCTGGTGACAGAGTTGACTTGAGAGCTGGCCAGGACCCAGCGGATTACATCGACGTGTTCCAGACTTCTCTGGACACCGTTGAGTCCGACTTGGGTCCTGGGTGCACCGTGACCATCTCCGAGAAGGCACGGATCGCATTGTTTCTCCGTAGGATCTGTCCCGTCTTTTATAAGGCGGTGCATGATGCCTACACAGAGGAGAAGCTCGACGCTGACTCCTCGCTTTCCTTGCTGACCTGCTTCCGTGAGACACGGGCAGTGCACAGGAACGCGGGGACGAAACTCAAGTCTCCACTAACAGCCGCTTTCTACAATGATGCAGGTTCGCATCACGGCGGAAGCCGTGGTGCACATGGCCGCAGGGGAGTCTCTGACCGCACCCCTTCCCGTCAGTACATTCCGCCTCGTCGCACTAACCCTTTTAAGGGATTTGGCTCTGGTTACCGTGCAGGAGTCTTTCCCCGTAAGGGTGGTAAGACGGGCGGTAAGGGGAAGCAGAAATCCGGCAAAGGCAAGGGCAAGGGCAAGTCTCGTGTCGTCTTTGATCGGCAGACCCAGCAGTTCCGAGGGGAATGCTGGACCTGTGGGTCAAAGGGACACAGGGCTGCCGACTGCCCGAAGCTGATGTCGGCTCATGCTTTCCACCTCGACCCGAAGCTGCTTGCGGAGCATGCTCGGACGGAGATCCTAGCCGCCCAGTCTCAGACTGCCTACGAGGAGTCTGAACAGGCACTAGAGTCCTTCTGTCTGCTGCACGGCACCCCAGCAGTTGTCGGGTACCAGGAGGACTCGTGCTCTGACAGTGAGAGTGAGGAGAGTTCTCACTCCGCTAGTCGGGAGCACGGGAACTCCGATGAGTCTGACGACGATGGGGACTGGGACGGCCTCTCCGAGGCTCAACAACAGGAGTGGGACCGTCTTCAGGAACATGCGGAGGCCAAATTCCAAAAGTTCTGTGCACAGTCCGAGAAGGTCTCGCTGTCACTCGGAAGAGTGCACTTCGGGATGTTCCGGACCGGCACAGAACAGAAGGCTTGTGACCCCTTTCCCACTCCCCCCTACTTGCTGCCTGACATCCCTGTTTCTGCACCTGTCTCTGCACAGCATGATGCACCTCTCGAGGTGTCACAGCACTCACCACAGTCCACGGCTGCGGTGGTGTTCGCCTGTTGCAGAGAGTACCATTCCGGTCAGACACAGCAGACACCGCACGGGTCAGCTCTTGTGGATCATGCTCCACAGGACCGAGCAGACTCGTCGGTGGTGTCTGCTAGACTGTTTGCAGCACAGTGTGAGTCACTATCCTCACCCGTCCACCACACGCACACCGTCCCTGCACTCACAGAGATTTGTTCTCTGTTTGCAGGAATGACGGTGGTGCAGGGTGACAGTGAGGACAGTGACATGTACACAGCACCGGCACCCACCGAGCACTCTTCCCCACACCACACTCACAGTGCATCTTTGTTGAGGGAGGGGTCACGGAGCAGTGCGGTGCCCCCGCCTGCTTCCCCCCTGTCTGCTCCAGGGAAATCCCTGGAGCAGGTTCACTGGGAGCGGGTGTGGGAGGAGGACTACAGGTCCCCTACCGTTTGCCACGGTAACCTTTTGCCATCAAAGAGTTCACTAGGAGCTAGGGGTGTAGCCCCTCTGGTGACGCCCCCGCCACCTGGCCCTCCTGACTTGTTGCTGTCTGATGCAGGCTCTGCCGTGTCAGTGTCCCCACCAGCCAGTGAGCACCGGGTGCACACTGGGGGCACTGACACGGCCCCAAACTTTAACTCAATCAATCTTGGAGGTCGCCCTACAGAAGGGAGTCTCTTCCCCTCTTTCCTTCAGCAGTGTCCTCCTGTCCCCGCTCCGGTCCATGAGTCGCTTGACCTGACTGGTGACACGCACATGTCTGACACACAGGCACCACCTCCACCGCCACGGCGTGTCGGTAGAGGTGGTGTCTCTATTTTCCGGTGTGCATTCATGTCCTTTGCCCTGTTCACTTGCTTCCTGGCAAGTGCTTCGGCGGAGGCCCTCTCAGCCGCAGCACCTGTTCAGGGAGTGTGGTACGGATTGACATTGTGTCAACCGGGGGGGGAGATGGGAGGTGGGAAAAGCAGTACTGCAGTCAGTCAGTACAGTCAATCAGTCCAGTCAGTCCAGTCAGTTTGGTCTGGGGATGGTGGTTTATCAGATGGTGGCTTACCTGATGGTGGCATTGGTATCACTCCTGATTGGTCTGCCACCCGGCAGTGTTCCTCTGGTGATGGTTCTGGGTATTCCTCTGGTGATGGTTCTGGGTATTCCTCTGGTGATGGTTCTGGATATTCCTCTGGTTCCGACTGGTATTGGCAGTATGACTCTGGTCAGCACCGCCACTATGGTTCTCCTCGTGGCTCCGACGGTTCCCCACCAGACAGCTCAGCCCAGATCTGTCTCCTTCAGGCGCTTGAGAAGCGGCGCCAGAGGTACAGAGCAGTATCAGCTCTGCTCCTGACAGCCTTCCTTGGCATAGTCCTGACATGTCTCTACCAGAGTGTCTATGAGGAGTTCCTCGTCGAGGCTCACTTTGAGGCTGGTCACCACCTGTCACCGATCTCCGCTGTCTGCAGCCCTGTGACTCAGACCCCGCTCTACGGCGCCATGCAGTATGTTGGCGACACAGCCCTGGAGATGTGTACCTGGTTTGGACTATTCTGTGCACCCCCTTCAGTCATCTTCTCCCAGGACCCCATGATACATCTTTACTCTATCACCGGCTCTGACACTGATGGCATTGTCTGTGACTCCGGTGCAACCGGCAATATCACCGGGTCCAGACACAGGATCACTGACCTTGATACCAGCAGGACCATATCCTTCAGTACAGTCATGACTGGACCCGCTTCACGGACTGACGGCACCGGCACACTGAGACTGATCGGCAGAGACATACTGACTGGTGACATTGATGAGTATAGCATTCCTGGCTGCCATTTCAAACACGGCGCCAAAACCCTCCTGTCAACTCGAGTTATGCTCCGGGAGGGTTTCTCATCACCTGACTTCATCAGTATGACATATACCCATCTTGACTCTGGCCGGATATACTCTATCATTGATGATGGCACAGACTATCTTTGGGCAGAGCCAGAGTCAGCAGATGTCAGCTTTCAGGCCTTTCAAGGCAATAAGAAGAGGCACAGATCAGGGGACCCATCCGACTGGATGTGGTCCAACAGTCAGTACAGTACCTGGGCTACTACTCATGGTTCTCCTACGGCTACGGCCAAGCTGGGGGAACCAGCCTTTGATGTCTCTATGTTCGGCGACTCTCTCCCAGTCGGAGAGGGCAACAATCATCCTGCTCTTCAGCACTATCACAGTCAGAACAGTATATTCTCCGTCCAGTTGACTGGTTATTACTTTTATGCTAATCCGCCATTCACTATATCTATTCTGGACCGCCTTTTCACTAAAGGCAATGCTGACTTTCCTCTGGACCCTCATAATACTGTATATTTCTGGATAGTTCCCTATATGCCATCCCACAGGATCTGGCATAAGACCTGTACTATGGAGGTATTACACATCTGGCCTACTGGTACTACGGGGTTATTCAGCTACCTTGAGCGACACACCTACACCTCCACACACCCTCTCACCCCAGCTGGTTCTGACGGTGGACCTGGTCGGGTCTTCATCGATGGCACACCCTTTCCCATCTGCATCCTCTACCGAGACCGCCACACCCCGATCAGGGTCAGTCCTCCCCTTGAGCTGCATGATGCTCTCGGGCATGCCTCGATGACCCGTATCCTCCGTCTCTATGACATGCCAGGGGTAGACTTGGGCAGACCACAGTGTTCCAGAGCAGCTCTTGCTTCACTTACCACCTGCTCTCAGTGGTGTGCAGTCTGTGCTACGACGGGCCTCAAACAAAAATCAGCCCCGAGCAGAGACCGCCTCCGTACCAGTCAGCAGCAGCCAGCCCGGAAATGGGCCTCAGACATGACAGGCCCCATCTCACCCAGTGGCTACAATGGGCACAGATACCGTATCCACTTCATTGACATCTCCACCAGATACCTATTTGTGTTCACCGTTGCCTCTAAGGCAGACTACTATGTGTGTCTCCTGAGATTCATTGCCTATACCAGATCCCTCTCCTACGGCATTGATGAGCTATTCCTGTCCACCTCTACAGTCTCAGACACTGAGATGGTGCTGAGGACTGATTGTGCACCTGAGATGGCAGATGCCAAATGCCGGGCAGCTTACCAGCAGCATGGCATTGTCCACCAGACCTCTTCTCCCACAGTCCATACGGACAATCCTTATGCGGAGAATGTCACTGGCATCCTGTCCCGTATGATCCGATCCATCCTCACAGCTTCTGGACTTGACCTCAGCTACTGGCCGCTTGCGGCTAAGCATGGTGCCTTGTTGTGGTCCATTACACCACACAAGGAAGTGGTGACTACCCCTATCCACACTATGACAGGTCATCACTTTCAGTACCGTCGTCTCCGTGCATTTGGTGCACACTGCTATGTGGTTATGGACAGTCAGCAGAGGAACAGCAGACAGCCAGGCATCTCATCAAAACTTCAGAACAGATCATGGGCAGGCCGCATGGTTGGTATCTCTATGGGCTCTAATGCCTACAAGATCCTAGACACCTCCGACGGCACAGTACATCTTGTGGGCAAGCCACACTGGATACCTACCTATGAGCACCTGGGCAGATCCATGTCAGCATTCCCAGACACTATGGCAGCTGACAGGGAGGCTGATGCTACCTTTATCAGGCCATCTCCCTTCTCAGAGACACTCGACTGTACCTATGCCCAGATCATTGAGATCAGCTCATACTACTGCACTTCCGACCGACAGTCTTACGGCTGTGTGCTTCTCTCTGTTCCGTCGAGGGACAATACCTGGACTGACGTGGTTCATTATGTCAAGTCCACACCCGACGGTACACACTACAGACACCTGCTGGTGTATGTCGCACACTATAGGAAGACCGTCTCGGTCAATGAGCACTATCCGATCTGGACAGCTGTCAGAGCCCGAGAGAGCCGCAGACATCCTTCATATGGCGCTATCATCATCTCTACCGACAGAGGCAGCAGCACACCTTATGGTGTAATATTTGAGCCTACTCCAGAGTCTACCTATGGTTGGCATATGGACCTTCCTGCTACCCTCGTCAGCTTTCCGTCCACTCATGCCGCCGCCTTCCTTCCCTTCTCCGATGATCCCAGCAGAGATGTCCGCCCCGAGTACATTCCGCAGCAGTACACCTCAGCTGACAGCTTCATCAGATCAGGACCCAGAGACTTGGTGGTGCACATGTTCAATATTTCTGCACCCCAGCTCAAACCAGTCCACGGTGTCAAGCAGGCACTTTCCACCCCAGAAGCAGTTCAGTGGCAGGAGGCTATGGATGCCGAAGTGGCTGGTCTGGCCGCCGACAATAAAATGGTCCCGGGACACCTTCCCTCGGGTACCAAAGGCCTGACCACTCTCTTTGTGTTCTCCAGACCCTTCAAACCAGACCCCTCAGCACCATCCGGCA
Organism: Cymbomonas tetramitiformis; assembly: GCA_001247695.2. Classification (NCBI taxonomy): domain Eukaryota; kingdom Viridiplantae; phylum Chlorophyta; class Pyramimonadophyceae; order Pyramimonadales; family Pyramimonadaceae; genus Cymbomonas; species Cymbomonas tetramitiformis. The sequence goes on from LGRX02006580.1 coordinate 11,297, forward strand.
CACGGCAGATCTTCAAAACCAGACTGTGTGCCAATGGTAAGCAGACATACGGCTACCTTCCGTGGGAGACCACCTGTACCACACCTCAGCTTTATGCCTTCAGACTGGCCTTCATCTTCGGCAGCATCTTCAGTCTGAAGATGAGTCACTTCGATGTCTCCCAGGCCTTTATGAATGCTAAGCTGGATGTTCCAGTATGGGTATCATTTCCGGCTGGTTACACCTATCAGGGGTTCGGTGGTGCTTTACTGCACTATGCACTGTATGGCCTTAAGGTGGCTGGTGCTTCCTGGCAGAGACTGGTTAAGGTTTTCATGCTCAGCTTTATGTTCGGCGAGGTGACATTCAGGCAGTCCTCTCATGATGACTGCATATATTTCATCTACACTGATTTGGTTAAGGCCATGTGTGTTGTCTATGTGGATGACTTCATTCTGGTCGCCAGTACAGAGCTTGAGGATGCCTTCTGGGCAGCTTTCAGAGCCAGGTTTCTGGCTAAGCATCTCGGAGAGGTCACATCGGTTCTCCAGATGCGGGTCAGGCAGGATCAGGCTGGTATCTACCTTTGCCAGTCCAGACAGATCAAGGACTTAATGGCCAACAACAACATCACAGCTCATTCCTTCAGAACACCTATGGACCCGAAGCTCATCATCAAGAAACCAGCAGATCCAGACTTATCCCTTGTCCCCAGTTACAGATCCATCCTCGGCTCACTGCTATGGCTGGCCCGTGGCTCACGACCTGACTGCTACTATCCCGTAATCTATCTGGCTCAGTTTGTATCATGCCCTTCTGAGGAGTCTATGAAGGCTCTGATCAGAATTGCGCAGTACATGGACAGCACGGCTCATTACTCTCTGGCATTTTACTACCCCGAGACTCCGGTCAAGGTCATCACCATGTTCTGTTATTCAGATGCTGACCTGGCTAGGGACTTAGAGAATGATGCCCGGTCTTATTCTGGCTCCGTGATATTCCTGGCTGGTATGATACTGCAGTGGCATTCAGGGAGGCAGACCATCACTGAGGTCTCCTCCACAGGGTCAGAGTATGTTGCAGCCAGTACAGCAGCACAGCGGTTGGTATCACTGATGTTCATGCTCACTGAGATATTTGGTTCTATTGCTCACCGTATTGATTCCCAGCAGCCCCTTGACTCCGATCTTGACCATGCTATTCAGTACCTTGACAGAGCAGCCACAGATATTCACTTTGACATGCCCTCTCTTCAGACTACCTCAGTGCTCAGGCGTCTGCTTGACAAACAAAACAAGCCAGCAGACGGTCTGACCTCAGTCCGCCCAAACTCTCCTACAATTCCTGATGAACTCAGTACAGATGAAATCACCCCCCTCAAGTTCCAGAACAACAGAAACAGAGAATATATCAGTACAGCCTCAGCTCAGCCCCGCCTGGAGTTACCTATTCCTCTACTGCTGGATAATGATGCATGCAGATCTATTGTCGAGCATCACCTCCTCTCCGAGAAGGTGAAGCATGTGATTATCAGATTTCATGTCCTCCGAGACTTTGTCAGATTGAACTGGATTCGGTGTGCCAGAGTCCCATCACCTCGGAACCTGGCAGACCCTTACACCAAACCAGTTCCTCCAGTCAAGGACATGCAGCCATACTTCATTCAGATGTTCCAGCAATATATGGCCATGGGTAAGGCTCAGGCTGCAGTTATTCAGAAGTGATTTACTGGTATTCAGAAAGCAGCAGCATGATCTGACTGTGAGTACCTTACTTTCCTGTTTTCCTGTTTTGGGTTGTTTGTGTAGCTGACTGTGCTTTGCAGGTACTGGCCTATATTCAAAATTACTTTTGGCTGGTTACTTTATGTTAGCTACTGTTTTCCTTAGAAATGAATCACTGTATTAGATAGAAAATGATGTGCACTCATTGATAGATTGTGTATATGGACATTGTATTCCGAGCTCACTCTATGGTATTAGCTACACTGCATTAGTCATGGTATCCTTACAGTGTCTGTTCCGACCGTGAGCGCCACCGCTGCTGTCAGTCATGATCTCTCTCTTCATTCTTCCTCTGCAGTAAGTCTTTCCGGTGACGGGCGGATCTGGACCTGCTTCGGCACTCCTTATCCTAACCCTGACGAAGCACCCCGGATAGCTTGCAGCCACGGTGTGTGGACCTCCAGAGACATGACATATCACTATTCCCCGACAGCAGGGTGGCACTAGGAACAGATTACTGCCCGTGTCAGGACGTTGGGTCTACGGACCAGCTTTTCGGGGTTTTCAGCCCTGACACGGTGTGACTGCAGTTCCACCATTTCCATCATCTTTCTGGATTTTGGTTCTGGCACTGGATTAGTGGCATGTATCTTGGTTTGATTGGTTATTGGTCTGACCACCTCACTCGAGGTGGTGTGCTGGAGTTGACATTCAGTCCGAGCTCAGTCATCAGAGTTGTCATCGCCGACCCGTCATGACCGCTGTCATCACCGACCCGACCTGACCGCTGTCATCACCGATACGGCTCGACACCTCTGACTACCTCACTGACCTGATTGTCACCTCCTCTGATCGAGTTCGGTTGTCACATGAGACAGAGCACACACTAGCTCATTTCGCATCACACTCAGCATACTAGAACTATATATTATATCTTCTGTATGTTGAGAGAGATTCTGAGTGCGAAACCCTGAGCGTTGCAGTGCTTCCTGTTTGACCTGTCTGACTGACTGGGTCTTCTCGCAGAATATTGGTCCTTAGGTGATTTTTGCAATCCTCAAAACGTTCTAAAAAACTTTGTGCGATTCCAATGCTTCACTTTGGAATTCCAGAGGCATGGAATTTTTCAAGTGGGAGCAAATGTCCAGTTCCAATGGACTTCCAAGCCTCTGGATTAATCCCCAGAAGTGGACCTAGTCGATTTTTAAGATGGCTTTTCCAAACCGATGGACACCGTAATCCCTGGCCTGTCCGGGCGCCCGGATTGTGCCTAAAAACGTAGAAACCCTGATGTAAAGGTGACAAACCGGACTTTTGCCGAATGTTGAAGGTATTTAATTCCGACCGCCCGGAACTACGTTCCCACGCGCCGGACCATGGGTCCGGGCGCCCGGAATGCATCTGAAAACCTTACAAGTCCGGTCAGACAACTCACACTTCTTACATGGATTCGCAGGAATAATGGCTAGGCAAAGGCGTGGACTAGCTCGAAACGAGAACGCGGAAGGCACTCCATGCCCATGCGATCAATGCAGACTCCGATTTTGCTACTCCAAAAAACAGATTAAGCGGCATTTGATCCTACATCCGCCCGTCGCACGCCTCTCCAATGACCGAGATCATGAAGAAAACGACTCTCTTGACGGTGCCGAAAGTGTGAATGATGACGGTGAGACGGATCCACCATCAGAGACGGACGAAGAGGAAGAACACGAGGATGACACATATCTTCATGACCATATGCCGAACGGATGCTCCGGAAGATCCGTGAAAACTTCTTCAGCCCGATTGAGTATGCATCGTCCGACTCGGTGAGTTCTAAATCCCGTCCAAGCCGTTGGAACCATTGTTTAACAATATCCAAGCCCCGTCCAAGCCTTTGGAACAACCTTGGATTCCCCCACGAAGAAGAGTCCAAGCATCGTCCAAGCCTTTGGAACACCTTTAGAGCCATCACTTAATGTATCGGTCACGTTAAATTGACCTGGAAAGTGATTTTCGAATTTTGGATTTGGTTTTTTTGCTCTACGTTAGATTTCGAAATTTCGATTTGGCTGATTTTGCTCTACGTTAGATTTTCAGATTTCAGTCTTCGGGATGCTGGATTTTCGAATTTTGGATTTGTTTTTTGCTCTACGTTAGATTTTCGAAATTTCGATTTGGCTGATTTTGCTCTACGTTAGATTTCAGATTTCAGTCTTCGGGATCCTGGATTTCGAATTTGGATTTGTTTTTTTGCTCTACGTTAGATTTCGTGGGTCAGCTTCGGAACACTGGGTTTCGGACTTTGGGATGCATATCTTAAATTGGAGTGCTTCGCAAATACAGGCAATTAATGCCAATTATCTTGCCTGCACGGACCACCTGGTGCCCGTCCGTCATAGAAGCCTCCCTTTAACATGGGGATGCTGGACGGTTAGAGTACTGACCACGACGGGTGGGTTACTCTACATACACGAGTAGCACACCGGAAGTGGCCAGGCTCGAAAATCGTCCATCCCTTTCCACAAGATTGGGGCCCGGTAGAGACCGGGGTGCGATTTTCGAGGAGCATTTCTCCTGAAAGGAAGAGTGCTCTGGTGTGGTTGTTGTCTCGAACAGGGACACGAGCCAGACTCAGCCCCACGAAAGGGATTGCTTTTCTTCGATGGTGCATGCCGCTTTAAGGCGTCGCCGGATTTGAGGCAAGCCTCGTTCGGAGTAGCACTCTGCTCAGAACAAGGTCAACAGTGGACCCGGGACTACGGGCGCCTTGGATCCAATTCAACAGCTTTCAAGTCACTTCACTTAGTGTATCGGTCTCGTTGAGCACCACGTGCTGCCAAGTCAGAACCTACCAGTTGTAAATATACTGTAATATATAACACGCATTGTACAGATAATACTAACTTACCTGGAGTTCCAAAGGGGTTCCGAAGGCTTGGATGCGCCTTGGAATCCGTCAAACGCAAGTTCCGAAGCGGTTCCAAACCATTGGACTAAGCCTGGACACCATAAGATATCACTTCCATAATCGTTCCAAAGGCTTGGACGGTCTTGAACTGCACGTAGCAAGAATGATCGGTCCAGAGAATTATCAGTCTATATATCAAGCACTTGCTCATAGCGTTCCGCTCTCAGATCGGGAAGTTCCAAGGGCTTGGAATTTCGGAACACGCTCCCGTGTTGCCCAGAGACTGGGCCTATGGGGTTCCAAGGGCTTGGAATCTTTTGAAACCCGCGCTCGTGCTGCGCAGAGACCGGTCCTATGGGGTTCCAAGCCGTGGAGCCTCCGGGCTCGAGCTTCATTCCTCGTACTAACAAGGTCCAAGGGCTTGGAATCTTTTGAAACCCACGCCCGTGCTGCGCAGAGACCGATCCTATGGGGTTCCAAGCCGTTGAGCCTCCGGGTTTGAGCTTCATTCCTCGTACTAACAAGGTCCAAGGGCTTGGAATCTTTTGAAACCCTCGCACGTGCTGCGCTGAGACCGGTCCAATGGGGTTCCAAGCCGTTGAGCCTCCGGGTTCGAGCTTCATTACTCGTACTAGCAAGTTCCAAAGGCTTGGAATCTTTTGAAACCACGCCCGTGCTGCGCGGAGACCGGTCCAATGGGGTTCCAAGCCGTTGAACCTCCGATTTCAGACTGCCGACCTCAGACTGGAAAGTTCCAAAGGCTTGGAATTGTCCAAAATGAATTCCAAACCGTTGGAACCGCCTTGGACCGACGACTTCGGTCATACGTAATCCGAGGACATAGGTCCAACGGCTTGGAATCGACCAGGACCCATTGGACTAACAAATTTCGGTCCAGCCCCTTGGAACCCCGTAGGACCATCGGCTTGGAACCCCATAGGACTCCTAGGGAAAAACCCAAAGCTTCACCTTGCAATTCCTGGCGGTTTCCAAAGGCTTGGAATTTTACCAAATATTTTCAGGACGGTTCCGGGCGCCCGGAATGGTGCCGTCCAAGCCTTTGGAATAATCCCTATTTTGTAGGGACTGCACACCGTATGCCCCATGCCCCATGCCCCATGCCTCCCTTCTTGCATGCTTCATGCCCCATGCTACTTGCACACCCTATGCCCCATGCCCTACGCTCCTTGCATGTTTCATGCCCCATGCCCCCTTCTGACACACCCCATGCCCGATGCCCCATGCCCCATGCCTCATGCCATGCTCCCCAAGCCTTTGCTCACCGCATGCCTGCTCATGCCCCATCACCCCCTTGGCCCCACTGACACCCCATGCCCCATGCCCCCATGCCCCATGCCCCATGCCCCACTTGCCGCCACCATGCCCCATGCCCCATGCCCCATGCCCCACGCTTACTTGCACACCCCATGCCCCATGCCCCATGCCCCATACATACAGTACCAGCCCACTGCTGACTTTTCCCATAATCATTCTTACAGGAGCCTGAAGGCATCGGCGGATTTCCTCGGACTCCCGGAAGTTCAAAGTCCGGTTCCCGACGCATTGCACTGTCACATCAAGGACTTGCTCCGATGCAACGGGTGAGTGGACAGCCGTTGACCGGTTGGGGCATTAAAGCCCATCATGTCCTCAATGAGTTGCAGCAGTTTGTGGGGGCCGCAATGAATAAGGACCTGCAGCAATGTAGGAATGCTGACTGCCCCGAGCATCAGCGGTTGTTTCGGGCTATTAGTGTAGCTTTACATAGACTAGGACTAGCAGACCTGTACAGCCCATCCACGGGGACAGGGGATGCAAACAATCCTGTGGTATTGTGAAGATAACTATATATTTTTGTATATATGTATGTGAATATCTGGTGTACCGTATTTGATATATGATGAAGATGTGTTCTGCTTACAGGAGGCGCCACGTGGAATCCTCTATCTCGTTGGCGACATTAGTTTCCCCTGCTCGGTATCGGCGTGCGAGGATGAGTTCTTAGATTTTCTGGAGTCAGGTCAGACGGTGGAGGAGGTAGTGTGCCTGGGGCACTATGCTACACACTCGTGGGTCAGGGCCACTATGTATGTTATTTCATACAGTATGTCTTTTTGGGAGAGCTATGTAAAGGTACATATTTCTTTTTATATTATATCACTGGGTAAGTGCCAGATTTAGGTGCACGTCCGAAGACATTTTTCTTAGTTTTTAACCGCAGGCCGAGCTCTTCCCCCGTTCCTCCTATATGTGCATTTCTATCTCACACATGTCTCATGAGCATACTCGAGCTATCGGATCGCGGATCGATATCGAGTCGGGCCAGCACTCTACGGTACGGAGTCTCTATACTCCCCAAGTGCTTAAGGCGTCGTGCCCCCTGGCACAACTCCCCCCCCTTAGGAGTGATCCATCTCCTGAAATCACTCCATTCTAAGGTACCTAGCTAAGATTCCAGTTCTTAGGTATTCTGGTTCCTCTCCCTAGCCACGGTGTCGGCGCTCTCGGCAATGACCACAGTGGCGGCGCTCTCGGTGGTGGCCACGGTGGCGACGCTGTCGATGGTGGCCACAGCGGCGCTGTCGATGGTGGCCACGGTGGCGTCGCTGTCGGCAGTGGACGTCACAACGTCGTCGCTCTCGGTGGTGGCCACGGTGGCGGCGTTGTCGATGGTGGCCACAGCGGCGCTGTCGATGGTGGCCACGGTGGCGACGCTGTCGGCAGTGGACGTCACAACGCCTTCGCTCTCGGTGGTGGCCACGGTGGCGGCGTTGTCGATGGTGGCCACAGTGGCGGTGCTGTCGGCAGTGGACACCAAAACGCCGTCGCCCTCAGTGGTGGCCACAGTGGCGGCGCTGTCGATGGTGGCCACAATGACGGTGTTGTTGGCAGTGGACGTCAAAACACCGTCGCTCTCGGTGGTGGTCACAGCGGCGTCGCTCTCACTCCGCGCGGTGGCGACACGCCTAGAGAGCAAGCAAGTCTCCTCGGCGGCGTGTGGCTCCGCAACCCATCGCAGGGTGCGGACGCCCAAAGCGCTGGCCCCTCCGGCCTCGGCGACACCCCCGTGGGTGTGCGCCGCGCTCTGTGCCCGTCGGTGGGACGGGTGTGTGCGGCGCGGTGCTCCCGGGTCATCGGTACCTCCCCCACAAGTGGGCTCGGAACACCCGGGCTGTGCCCGGAGGCACAGCGTGAGCCGATACTGTGCTCACACTATTGTCTTTATCCCCCCCCCGGACCATCAATAAGTTGTTTAAATCGATAAGTGTTTCAGGCTTTTCGGAGTTAATTAATTAATTTCCTATGTCTTGTTGAACGTGTATGCATATACGAGATTTGATATTTTCTGAACTATTTATTATTCCTATTGACAAGCAGGTACCCGCTTCAAATTACTTGATATTTAACTATTGACTTGTTGCATTCGTTTTTTTTCCGCTTTGAATTACTTAATATATCATTTTCGGTTATTACGCTTTAAGGCGTACGCTGCAAATTTGACTGCAAATGAATGCTTTCACGGAATATTGTGCCCGTGCTTACAAACGATATATCATTCTGTTCGTCTATGAAAGACCTATTCGGGGTTGATTTTTCAGCCAAAATATACATGGTTAGTATATGGCCATGGATATACGGCCGGGATCCGCAAATTGTTATCACATATTCTCGGCAAGGTTGTCAATCAGACATAATCAGAATCAGATCAGATCAGAATCAGATCAGATGAAAATCAGTTAAATTGTTATCACATATTTGCGGGAGTCGTATATGGCCGCGCGGGGTCCGCAAATTGTTATCACATATTTGCGGGAGTCGTATATGGCTGGTTAGTACTTCTTATATATTGTGACGATGTGAGTAATGGACATCGATATTTGGAACGAAACGTGCAATACCGTGACGTAATTGTAATATATATAGTACACTACATAGTATACATGTGTCAAGTTGCCGCATATTTCAGATGAATAAAGGTATTAAGCTGCCAAGTATATGCAATGATTAATTATAGTAAAGGTGTCAAGCTACCGAAACGAAATATGTAAAACTACTGTTCCTGTGTGAGCACTTATTCTGCTGAGGTGCTTGCCTCACCGGCGGCGCTTGTGCTCGCTTGGCCTGAGGTGCTTAACGTTGCTGCAGCAGGGCCACTAGAAACTGCCTTTTTCTTAGCACTGCACTTGGCTTTCAGAATTGCACTCAAGTTGTTGAGAATAGAAGTATGAAATTCTTTGGGAATCGATCCCACGTTGTCCCCCTCCTCTAGCTCCCAGCAGTAGACAAATTCGTCAGTAAAGAAGTCACACCAAGCAGTGACTGGGTGCTTTCCAGCATGAAAACCTTCAACCAAATTGGACAACTCCATCACGCGAGTCCTTGGGTTGCTGATTGAGGATGAGCGCGGACGATACCATTGCCACTTGATCCTGCTAGCCTCCAAGTCAAGATCCGATGTTGTATGTCGTGCGATGAAAATCGTCGATATTTAATTTTCAGACTATGTCTTGTTTGTTGTTCCTATGCACACGACGGAAATCGATATTTAGTTTTCAGACTATGTCTTGTTCCTATTGGACACGTCAACTGGCTTGGAGTTAATTACTAAATCCCTATTGGTTTGTTGGACACTTGTCCACTGGTGCGAGATATTTAATTTCTATCAATTGTTGATGGATCACCTTAAATCGCTCGAATACTTAATTATTTATAAAGCCAATAGTGTGAGCACAGTATGTCTATGCGTCTGTATGTGCGTCATCGGGAGTAATCTGGGATTGACACGATGACAGTGAAATTGGGCTTGAAATCACGATGAGAATGAGTACCAGATGTCCGGGGTATGACAGTATGACACCATGACACTATGACACTATAGTAATATGAAAGTACTGTGGGGTGGTCATCGTGGCACTTAGTCAGACCCTCGAGGAATGGCCAGATTCGCATCGGGATCGGAAAGACAATGAAATCGAATATCAGATGTTGGGGGTATGACAGTATGACAGTATGACACTATGGCAGTATGACAGTACAGTAGTATGACAGCACTGTATGACAGTCATCGTGTCAGTTCGTCGACGTAACATCTGAATCGAGAATGACGAATCGGAATTAGAAATGAGATCGGATCGGGAATTGAACGTTGAGCCGTGGTTCACGGGGGCCAATCTTGCCCCACCCCAGGGGGAGGATGGTCTCATGTGCTCACCCCTCAGCCCGATGTGTCACCAGTGTCCGTTGTCACGGTTGTCACGGTGTGCTATAAAACACTCACCTAAGTATTTTATATCATCTTAGTATCTGAGAACACCTGCCCCTGCGAGACTGTTCTGCACACACGCATTCGACATATATATCGACATATATATATATATCTCACTTTTTGTCAGGTTATCGGCCACCACTTGTGGGTGTTCGTTGATTACTTTTGATCCTTGGAGGGCACGTCGAAACTCCTTGAAAACCGCCGCACGTCGCCGGCAGCTGATGCACGTCGCCGACAGCAACTACATCTCGACCCCGGCCACCGTTGAAGATCGCGGCCGCGTCCAAAATTTTATCACCAAACCGTAGGCGATTTGGGCTATAGTTGTGCCCTGTTGTTTTTACGCATTTAATCACAACCGCCGCAACCGACGGCAGCTGTTTAAGCCTCACGACAGCAACCACATCCCGACCCCGGCCACCGTTGAAGATCGCGACCGCGTCCAAATTTTATCACCAAACCGTAGGCGATTTGGGCTACAATTGTGCCCTGCCGCTTTTACGCATTTCCGACCATTCCCAACTACGTGCCCTACACTCTGGACAGCAGCGCCCTAACTGTGGCAAAACTGGCTTACAGCACGTTATTTTTGACCTCACCGCCGTTTTCCTCGTCGAATTTCACCCCAATTTGGCTTTTACATCGCCCGATTTGGTTAATTTTACGAAGAGTTACGTTTTAGACACGCACCCAAACGCGCCCTCGCCTTTCTGGACAGCAGCACCGCTCCTGCAGGACAACTGGCTTGCCGCACGACTTGTTTGACGTCACCGGCGTCTTCCTCGTCAAAATCTACTCCAATTTGACTCATCCATCGCTGGATTTGGTTCATTTTTCAGAAAGTTATGTCTTCGCTTGGGAACCCTAACTTCGCGTTCGCGGAATTCTCCAGCCAGCGGTCAGCCACCATGTCCGCTGACCGCCAGAATGCGCGCATGCCCACTGTTCATTCAGCGTTGGCATCTTTTCGAGTCCATCGACGGCATCCTGCACCTGGCTATGGTCTGGTGGTGTCTGGTGGTGCTTATGCACCAGACACCAACATCGAGTCTATCGCCTTCGCCAATGACGACAACTCTGAGCACGACGAGTTGCGTCCGCAGCATCCTCCGCTCTCCGCTCCACCCTTCGTGCCCCTTGGCCGCTGTGTGGTGGTGTGCGGTGGTGTTACAACACCAATCCCACCGATTCTCCCCTCTGCTTGCGCGCTCATTTGCGGCAGAGTGGGGGCACGCCGCATTTTTCACCTTCCACCCCCCTGTCCCCTATCCTCTTCGTTGACGCATTCGCTCTGGTGGTGCCAGGCCGCTTTTGGCTTTGGCATCGCACCGGCGTTGGTTGGACGTTGTTGGGTTGAGTATTGCCTCACTGGCGCTTGACGCATGCGATCGGGGACGACGCCGCCTCCAGCGGGATTACTACAGCAAAGCACACATCAGCAATGACCCTTCTCCATGCCCGCGCGGTGTTTGATGACTCTCGAGGGAACTGAATCTTTAGGTTAGCCTTGACATTGGACTTTCAAACACTTTGGGATGGCGCATGCCGGATTGCCCGAGCCGGTGTGGCTCCTAGACCCTGCAGTGCTCCTGCCTCCTTGCCTGGTGACACCTCAACCCCACGGGGTGAGGTGGTGTCACGGGAAGCCCAATCTTGCCCACCCCACTGTAAGGGGGGGGGCACAGTGGGCCTCCTGTCTGTCACCCCTCAGCCTGAGATGTCACCAGTGTCCGTTGTCACAGTTATTGGTGTGCTATAAAACACTCACCTAAGTATTTTATATCATCTTAGTATCCGAGAGCACCTGCCCCTGCGAGACTGTTCCGCTCCTCAGCGCCCGACATATATATATCCTTATATATATATTTCTTGCTTCTTGTCAGTGGTGTGACATCGGGTGCCGGGTGGTTGACCCTGCAGCCCGAGTGACGAGTGAATAAGTAGAGCACTTGAGAAGTGTTTAGCCTTCAGAACTCGGAACCGAACTATCGTTTGCACCTCAATCTGGCCCTGATCCAGTATATTATAAAATCCGAATTGTGTACCTTTGCACGTTCAATCAAAAACATCATTCCGAGTATATGTCGTAGTGCTCCTGGCACATTTGGTATCTTAGTGCGTTCTGAACGACTCCGCGCGTTCAGCCACGGCCTGTAAATAACTGACGGAATACTGCAGGGGGAGGGCTGAACTTTTGGGAACTTGGGCGCAATTTTTACGTCTAAAACGTCATTTCTTTTCGAAGAAGTAACCCAAGCAACTTTCCCAAACGTCACGAAATATCAGTATAACCGTTCCTTAACACTGGGGGCTCAAACGGGCTCGGAAAGGCAAACATTCGTTTTCCGATCTTAAACCCAAAGTCCGTCCCAGGCCACAAACGACCGTCAGGGAGCACCCTGAAGGGTTTCCCCGGTCTATAGTAGCCAGAAAAACTTCACAGCTCACCTTTCAGAGCCTTAACCCCTAAGCCGGTTTTATTTTTTGGGGTATGTTCGGGTACCTGTGCATTTCGCTGCATATATGCAATATTTCTTGCGGAAACATGTCAAATAAAGTCATCATGTGAGAGGTATCGATTGACCCGACAGTTTGATACGAACATCCACCATCTTGTTCATTATATCCACTTATATATGCACATATTGCCCTTTGGGTCAAACGCCCTTTGGGTAAAAACTGACCCAAACACCGGCTTAGGGATTAAAAAGGCCGAAAACAGCCAAAAACAGCCCAAAACAGCAGTTTTAGCCCGTTTCCAGCCTACCCCAAACCCTTCCCCAACAGTCCCCATCACAAAAAACCCTTCCCTCAGACCCCATAGAACAGCCCAGAACCCTCCAACACCGCCCTCACGGCCATCAGTAGTTGGGAAAGCCCTCCAAAATAGCGCTTTTAGTGGTTTCTGGACAGCACCTCTGGTCTACTCCCTGGCACCCTCTGGCAGCGCTCTGGTTGGAATATTTCTGGAATATACGAAGTCCGGCTACCTTTTGGGACCTTGCTGAGCCCTCTGGTTGAACCCTCCATACCTCCACCTGCAGTTTCTTGACCTCTGCCTGCATACTTGGGCACTTGAAATCTGTGTCGCGGAGCCCTGGCGAAATTTTGAGTACGCCAGTGTATGTCAGTTCCCCCACAAAGGTACAGAAGAGCGTGGTGGAAACAGGGACCGCTGAAGTGGTTATTTCATCCGGACCTTACCTTCCCACCGGCAGGCGCCTTTGACAACTCCCCAGAGGGCCCCCTTCCTCCTTCCCCTTCCTCCTCTGACGACGAAGCTGAAGACAGCTGAGCGCCTGCACAACGCACACCCTGGCTATCCCACCAGCGAACTACTTCCGTGAGTGGTATTACCAAGGGTACTTCTTCAACTGGCCGGACCCCTACGATCCATCACTGCCCGTGCTTCCTGGCCAGACCCTTCTGGGTTCCCTGACCGGCGCTCCTCCGTCTCCCCCTGCGACTCCAACCATATCCGGCGTCCCTCCGTCTCCAGATAATAGCCCCCCACCTTCTCCTCCTCCTTCCCCCCCTCACGAAAGCGACACTGAAGAATAAATAAAAGGCGAGCACACCCTACCTTCTGCTCACCTGTGGCTTTTGCCACACCCAGCCTGCGATCTAATCAGCTCAGCAGCCAGTATGTCACAACATACATCAGAGTCCCTTTCCAGCATGGGGGTCAGTGCAGAGCCGCGACGCCCGCCCCCATTGTTCTCACCCCTCACCTTTCCATCCCCCACCATATACGCTTCCACTTACCCCTTTCCACTCCCAGGCACCACCATGCCCTATACCGCGGTGCCACGTCCATACACCATGCCCGATGGCTCCCCCGCACAGGCCGTATGGAACGGCTCCAACTGGGTACTTCCCCAATCAGCGCCCCTCGCTGGGGGAGTGTCGCCGGTGCCATTTACACTGGGGACTCATCACCCTATGATGGGCTCGTACCCCACGCCGTTCCAACAACAGCTGCAACAACAACAGCAGTGGCTTGCGTACCAGCAGCATCAGCAACAGTGGCCACAACAACAACAACCGCTGGAACCAATGCAGCAGCAGTTACAGCAGCAGCAGTTCCAGCAGCAACAGTTACAGCAGCAGCAGCAGCAGCAGCAGCAGCAGCAGCAGCAGCAGCAGCAGCAGCAGCCACGGCCGCAACAGCTGGTACCCGCCACCTCGATGCTGTACGACCCTACGGCGGATCCCTCACCGCTGCCGCCCTTCATCAGCATTGGTGCCGCGATTCTACCAGACCCTCTGCAGGCACCCCCTGATGGCGGAGCTCGACAGGGCGCTCCGAGCGGGGCCTCACTCTTGGTACGCCACCTCCCCACGGTGGCAGCTGACCCAGAGGCCCGCAGACGTCGACGCTCCCGAAGGGAATCCTCGGGCCCTGCGACGCACGGCAGGCACATCCCAAGCTTGAGCCGCTCACCGGAGCACTCTGACCCCGAGTCCGGCACGGATGTCAGCCACACAACATGCTATTCGATGAAATTGACATTAGGGTAGATAATTGACATTAGCTGTTTTTGGCGATATTTAGAAAATGTATGTGCTGAAAATGTTAATGTTGAAAATATTTTTGCTCGCAGGCCTCCGCAACGGTAAAATTACAAGACACGTACGAAAGTGTTTCCAAGACACGGTGAAGCATGCATTTTATTTTCTGTGCTGTAAATGGTAGCGAGCATGGCATACGAAAGAAATGGGCAATTGCCATATCAGATTTCTCTAATAATCGTATTTACATTATGTACATCTATTTTGTGCGTCTAAGTCAGCTGATTCTATTCACATTTCAACATCGCTACCGTCGTCTAGCTCATTTTCCTCGTTTTCGCTATTGTCTTCATCGCCTACTGTTTCTTCCATTTGCCCGTTATCAATTCGTCTTTTCTTGGCTCTTTGCGCAAGCAGTGCGATTATAAGTTGCCCATACTGCTCATATGGGATACAACCTTTTGCTTCGTTAGCTGCGATGTTCCACGCTAGCAATATCTCTGCACTTTTGAAGGGCTCAGTTGACGGCGTATCGGATGCGTTCTCCCAGAAGGCTCCCGCTTTCGCTGCCAAAATCCTTCCGAGTCTTCGCTCCTTAGTGTCCGTGTACGTCTTCACTTTCAGGTATTTGTACTTCAACTCCTTCGCGTGGACAATCCGTGCATGCACTCGGACAAGCATCAGGGGGTCCGGCCATTCTTTGCTGTTGAGCTTGCATTGACACGGAATTGGCATACATCGTTGGCCTTCACGCCCGTGATTTCTCCGAAGCAAACGGCGTAGCTGTTTACGGTCATCTGATCGAACGAAACCTCCCATACCGGGTTGGCCACGTACGCTTCGGCTTTTCTAGCAGCCCGATTCACCGCCTTACGTTTGCCCGTGTACACGGCAATCGGTGCACGTTCTACGCGTTCTTGAATTCGGGCTGGAATTTCGGCGGCTGCTGGCATCTGAGCTTCGGCGAGTCTGAGGGGAGCTTCCAGGGCATGCACCAACGGGGCATTCAAACGTGCGTGCAATTTGCTCGGCAAAACGAACGGGACATTGGGCTCCTCGAAAATGCCCTCCTCGGTCAGCTTTCGTTGCTTCCTCAACAGCTCCGCCCACCACACCTCGTGGGTAGGTGTAAACATCGTACTCAAAATGGTCCGTAACCCTTGCACCAGATCCTCGAGCTTCGCAAGCCCTTCGTCGGAGAAGGCTTTCGGTTTGACAAAATCAGGCAGGTTCTCAGGCATAGAATTCAACACCTTGAGGCCCTCCTTTGGTAGCCACTTCTTGTCGGTGGAATACATCTTGTATTGCACAACCACTTCGCCGGCCTCGTTCTTGTACGCTTTGAAGGTCTGCTGTGTGGAGATGCCACAGACGTTCTCGTAGCGACCACCGAACCAGGTCTTCAAATCGTGCACTTTCCCCACCGCGGTCGTGAAGATGCCATCCGAGAAACACTCCTTTGCGATTTCCATCATTTCGTCAAGGGTCATCGCAAGCTTGCGTTTTAAGCGCACAGATAAACGCGAGAACATCTGGTCGATGTTCTCGTGGGTGTGGCCGACGATTAGGAAGTTCACCTTCACCTTCTTGAACGCGCCAGACATAACCAACCAAGATATATACGCCAAAAGCATAACGCTCTTGTTGGTGCCCACGTTGTCGAGCTGGACGTATAACACTTCCGGCATCGGGTACGGTTCCTCGCCAACCCCTTTACGACGGTGCTCTTGAATTCGAGTGACGTCACGATGCAGCACGTTCAGCAAGAAGTTGGCGTCGTCGCCGTAATTCGCGTAGTTGAAGTCCATAAACCGGCCAACGTTTTCGATGATGCTACCCATGTTGTGCACGTCCAAGAAGTCCTTCCGGTCCAGATATGATGGCATGCGCCTGAAATGCGGCAGGCGCGTCGTCCATTGGGTCATCCCGTCAATGATGACAGAGGAATATTTCCACCACGTCTTGTTTTCCTTGATGCTCTTAGGCATGTTGGATTTTCGGCCGTGTTTGTAGAATTTCTCACGCTCGGCACGCGCTTGGTTACGGTGCACCTCTCGCATTTTGTCGTATGGACCTGGAATAAAAAACGTTTTAGAATACAAACTTCTAAAACAACGTAGAACAAAATAATGCAAATACTATCTTTTAAAGAATTTAGCTTACCGAGCTGGGATTTGGGTGTGCCCTCCTTCAAGAGTTTGATCGAAGCACATACACTGCACTGCGAAAAACGCTTGCACTTCGGAACTTTGAGCCAAGATTTGAACTTGTATTTCCAGATTTCGTAGAAGTACGGCAAGGAGACTTCCTTGGAATTGCGGTCGTGAATAGATAAAGAATCGAGATATCCATCCCAAATCTCTTCTCTTGTCACCCCCGACGGGAGATGCGTCTCAGGTTTATCGGGCTGAGGTTCGCCCTGTTCAGCCGCATATTTATTCACGAAGGCAATGACATTCGACTTTTTGCTGGACAAACGCCGATTTGCCTCGCTGCCCGTCAGCCCGTGAATGAAATTTGTTCTTCCAGAGAGAACGCGCTCGCGTACGTCGCAGAAATAGCCTTGGCTTATTTTGTAAACCTTCTGGTAGAAGGCCGAGCACACCTGTAAATATACAAGCAAAGTGAATTTTTTCAAAAAGAGTCAAACTGCTCATTAAGCTAATGAGCAGTTTGGACAAACTTTCAGGAATGTGAACAAACATTTATACTTCAAGGGAATGCTATAAAAAAAAGAGGAAAACTGCTCATTAGCTTAATGAGCAGTTGGGGCAAAATTTCAGTAATATGCACAAACATTTATACTTCAAGGGAATTCTATAAAAAAGAAGAAAACCTGCTCATTACCTTAATGAGCAGTTGGGGCAAAATTTCAGTAATATGCACAAACGTTTATACTTCAAGGGAATTCTATAAAAAGAAAGGAAACTGCTCATTAAGCTAATGAGCAGTTTAGACAAACTTTCAGGAATATGAACAAACAGTTATACTTAAAGGGGATTCTACAAAAAAAGAAAGAAAACCCCTCATTAAGCTAATGCGCAGTTTTGGCAAACTTTCAGGAATATGAACAAAAAGTTATACTTCAAGGGGATTCTATAAAAAAGAAGGAAAACCGCTCATTAAGCTAATGAGCAGTTTTGGCAAACTTACCGGTATGTCATATATGAAGAACTTAAATATGAATCTTGAGTCACAAGTTCTGGTTCCGCTTTTCATAAGATCTGTTACTACCCATTCTTTACGATCCTTTTGAGACAAGTCCCAAAACATTTTGCGTTTAGCTGCTAAAGCTGAAGTGTGAAACATTAACGAGCAAAACGATTTGCACTTGCACCGAAAAACCGCAATACTATCTATGTCAGACTGTGAAAGGTTTCGTTCTTTGATTGATATTTGCTTCTTTTCTTTGGGCTTTCTTTTTGTTGATGTGTAAACTGCTCGCTCTTTACCGACCTTAGTTGTTTTCCCATTCAGCACACTTTCACTCTTTTCGTCACCCACGGAGTGCGAACTAAAGCTTGCTTCAAGGCTTTGCGTTATCTCATTGAAGTCAACACTTGTGATCTTTCGCGAACTAGACCCTTGCGTGTTTATTGTGTCATCAGAGTCCGATGAGCGCTGAGTCGCGCGAGAGTCGCTAGTCTTTTGCAAGTTTGCAGTCATTGGAGTTTCTGCGCTTTTCGAGTGCATTGGCGTTTCAACGCACGGAAAGCATAATATCTCATCGTCGCAAACTGTTTTGTATAGCGATGAGCGAGGAGCGTTAACTGGCGATGAGCGAAAAACGTCTGTTTCTATTTCTATGATATCGTCTTCCTTCTGGGTGTAGTATACTGCGGGCTGGGAAAGGTCAATAACTTCGTCGATAGCTTCGTCAGCTATTCGTCAGAACGGCCCCATCAGAAAAAAAATTCAACAAACTTATGAAGCCGATTTCCGTGAAATGAAAACGACGAGAGTTCATTCCGAGTTTCGTCAGGGGCGACAGCCGATGACTTTGAATTTGAATATTACGGTCGGTCATATTAAATTCGTCGGATCGATAGACCAAACTTTGTCCAATAACATCACTCTGTACTCAAGTTCCCGGATAGATCGAGTGCAGATGTCATCAATCGAAATCGAGAACTTAAATGCAGATTCGAGTTCTTTGTCGCGTTCGGCCCGTCCAATAAAATATTTCGATTCGCAGTTCTCGGATTTTGATGACGAGACCACGGAACTTATTGAAACTTCATAAACTCGACCAGTCTTCCTCACAATTCAAAACCTACTTTGCATAACACCGCTTACAGCTCATCGCCTTTTTTCTTTTACTTTTTCGTGAATCAAAATAATGGCAACTGCGGAGCAATTTCGCGCGTTGTTGAGCGGAGGAAACATACTACAGCTACCCGACAAGCAGTGGTCAGTTGAGCGCGTATCTAGTTTAGAGGGCCATTGGCTGCGAGTATCTGTTTTTCTCGCAACAGCCGATGTCGGTACAGTTAAGAAAAACCTGCCGCTTTTACCAGCAAACGCCGATGAGAACTTGCGTATCTCCTTCGCTGGCGCTGCGCCAGCCGCCGGCGGCAATACGCCGGTGTACGTGCTGACAACGGGCGAACGCGCGCATGAGCATATGGCTGTCCGTCTTGACGCTGAAAATATGCTGATTAGCAGCGTGGCGCCACCTTACACAGCGCGCAAGACCAGACTCGATGAGCTGGTTAGACGAACAGGGACCAGAGCTGCTGCTACTGCTTACAGTTCTTTTTTAAATGAAATGTGGCGAAATTCCGAATACGAAGACTTCTGGAAGTGTCCTGAGAAGTCTGGAGATGAGTTCTGTATCTTGGACGACTCGATCGATATGGAGATGGGTGGCACAGGTGTACTTCCAACCGGGGTAAGTTCAAACTTTTTTGAAAATTCTGTGATATATTAAGAATATTTTGTCATTTTTACAATTATTTCTTTTTTTTGTATTTTTTGCGGGGAATGTTCTCGGACAGGGCGGACGCCCACGCAGACGAACTTAAACACATACTTGACCACCATAGGAAAGGAGGATGCAAGGTCCTTGCCTACACCGGAAAAAAGAGGGACCCAGGTATTAAGCCAAGAGTACTTCCAAACTACATACTTACCAGAGGGCAATGCAGACACGACGGAAAGAACAACCCAGGCAGAAATGATGGACCCGACACAATACCGAGCTTTGTAGACATAGTCATGATAGAGGGCCTGGAGGACCTGGAAGACGGATGGGAATGTACACAGCAGGAAGCACCAGCAAGAGTCAAAAACCTACACCTCATTGAGGTGGCCCATACCGACGACGAGAAATGGGGACCCAAGCTCCTGGAAAAATACACGAAATATGGACCACTACTACAACTGCTACGTAGACATGGATTCCGCGCCAAACTCCATGTCTTTGCAGTAGGCAGAACAGGCACGCTATACAAACACAACCGGGACATACTCGAGCAACTCGGGCTCGACAGAAAAGAAGCCTTACAGGCACTGCAAAGGATACACGACCTGACGGTGAACTACGCTCACAGCACCTACCAGCTATACAGAAGGCTCAGACAGGAGAAACAAGAGAAGGAAAAAGATGAGAACCACCCAGTGTAAATTGTCCCTTTAGGGCCGCCACCTGTGGCGGTCCGGCCCAGAGTAGGGCCGGGGAAATTAATTTACTCATACGCCCAACGGGCGTGGTTTTTTCTTTTTTTCTTTTCTTTTCTTACAATTATTTCTGTGTCTTAAAAAGCTTGAACAAAAAGCCTCATTAGCTTAATGAGCAGTTCTACAAAGTTTCTGACCTTTGCAAGTTTATTACAGTTTGCATGTTACCTTCTGTCATAATATGACATGTTTGACTGTTTTACCCGATAAATTCGATGACTGACCAGATTTTTAACAAAAAGCCTCATTAGCTTAATGAGCAGTTTTGCAAAGTTTCTGACCTTTTCTGTTTTTCTTTACAGTTTGCATGATACCTTCTGTCATAATATGCCATGTGTGACTGTTTTACCCGATAAATTCCATGACTGACCAAAGCTTGAACAAAAAGCCTCATTAGCTTAATGAGCAGTTTTGCAAAGTTTCTGACCTTTGCAAGGTTATTACAGTTTGCATGTTACCTTCTGTCATAATATGACAGGTTTGACTGTTTTACCCGATAAATTCGATGACTGACCAGATTTTTAACAAAAAGCCTCATTAGCTTAATGAGCAGTTTTGCAAAGTTTCTGACCTTTATGTTTTTCTTTACAGTTTGCATGATACCTTCTGTCATTATATGACATGTGTGACTGTTTTACCCGATAAATTCGATGACTGACCAGAGCTTAAACAAAAAGCCTCATTAGCTTAATGAGCAGTTTTGCAAAGTTTCTGACCTTTATGTTTTTCTTTACAGTTTGCATGATACCTTCTGTCATTATATGACATGTGTGACTGTTTTACCCGATAAATTCGATGACTGACCAGAGCTTAAACAAAAAGCCTCATTAGCTTAATGAGCAGTTTTGCAAAGTTTCTGACCTTTATGTCTTTCTTTACGGTTTGCATGATACCTTCTGTCATTATATGACATGTGTGACTGTTTTACCGGATACAATTCGATGACTGACCAGATTTTTAACAAAAAGCCTCATTAGCTTAATGAGCAGTTTTGCAAATATTCTGACCTTTATTTTTTTTTCTTTACAGTCTGTATGAAACCTTCTGTCATTATATGACATGTGTGACTGTTTTACCCGATAAATTCGATGACTGACCAGAGCTTCAACAAAAAGCCTCATTAGCTTAATGAGCAGTTTTGCAAAGTTTCTGACCTTTATGTTTTTTTCTTTACAGTCTGTATGAAACCTTCTGTCATTATATGACATGTGTGACTGTTTTACCCGATAAATTCGATGACTGACCAAAGCTTGAACAAAAAGCCTCATTAGCTTAATGAGCAGTTCTGCAAAGTTTCTGACCTTTGCAAGTTTATTACAGTTTGCATGTTACCTTCTGTCATAATATGACATGTTTGACTGTTTTACCCGATAAATTCGATGACTGACCAGATTTTTAACAAAAAGCCTCATTAGCTTCGTCTGCTCAAAATGGTTGCGCGCCGTGCGCGCTCTCGGCCACTGAAGGCAATCCGTGATGAACGGGGCCTCGGGCTGACGGTGGAGGGGGGCCGTGCGGCCACACCATGGGGTGAATCTGATGAAGCCTCTGTGCTCACTGGGGCATGCAGCACTCGCAGTGAGACGGGCTTTGTCGGGGTACAGGCGGTGGCCTCGTCACGTGACGTCCGCGAGGGCCATGAAGGACGGGCTGCCACATTGGTATAGGGCTGCCTCTGTCCACGGGGTCGATGGAGATTTACTCCTCTTGCCCGGGAGCCCCTGTCGGCTCCCCACTCCGAATCAAAAGCTGGATCCTCGGTGCTCGTGATGTCACACAGGGCACACAGATCCCCATAGAGGTCCACGTCAGCATCCGCCAGAGCGAGGATCTCCTCCATCGTTTCCAGCTCTTCGGGGTTGAGGGAATCCTCCTCGACTCTCTCCTCAATGACCTCCACGCAAGCCGCCACTTGCCCTGGCCTTAGCGCCAACCGCGCCGGGGCGTTGGCCTTCCAGATTGCCAACTTCTTTTCGTCTGTGCAATTGGCCACCAAGTGCTCGAGACTGCCACATGCAAAACAGGGCCGCTCCCTCACCGCAGGTGCCGGTCGGGATCCTTGGGTCGCCGCCGTGCTTACGGTCACAGGGGCCGCTGTTGCCGAGTCGCCCCCGGCAGTCCCCGGCTCCCACGTGAGTGCCGCCAACGCAGGCCTCCTCGTGGTCCACCTAGACCGACCAGCCGGGGTGCTGCGTGGTGGAACTTGCCGCGGTCGGTGTCCCATCTCCAACGCCACCTTACGGGCGATGGTGTCGTGGACAGGGTAGAAGTCTTCCAAATTTCTTTACGGCCCGTAAACTATATTTCCGCTGGCCCGCTTTCGGCCAAAATGGTCAAGGAAGAAAAATGCCCGCCGCAGGCGCGAAATTTTAAAATTAAGTATGGGGGTTTGATAAAAAGTGGCATAAAGTGCCTATATTTTTGGCCGAAGTTTGGCCGGCTCATATTTTTGTGCGGCCCGGGGGCGAAAGCCCCTTCGGCCCGCTTTCGGCCCGGAGCGAGCTTCTGCGGCCCCGGGCCGGCCCGCCACGGTAAGACTTCTACCCTGGTCGTGGAGAACCGCGTCCTCCATCACCTTAGCCGTCTCAATTTCCGTGGTCAACACGAACTTGAAAACCTAAATATTAGAATTCTTCCACAAACGAGCAGAGAAGCTAGGATAACCAAACACGAAAATAACAAGGCCATTTCGATCATACGACAATCACTCAGAACTCATCTCCCGAAAACCGATACACATCTAACAAGGCCGAGAAGTCCCGACAGCCTAGACCGAAAGACCACCGACATCGCTTATAACCGCCTCACCTCAGGTAAAGGAAAACACTCTCGCGTACCCCCCACATATGAATACCGCAGGAAACACTCTCATAAACAAAATAGAATAATCCTGAAAACCAAATGCACAAACAAAATCTTTGATTGTGAGAACATCTATGACGTAGATGGCAGGTGCATACTTCAAAAAGCAAAACACAGAAGTGTCACTAAACAGTCAGAAGAATTAGACCGACTTACAAAACTACAACTAGCACAACTCTCGGAAAACTTGATTATAATGGGTATGAATATGAGAGGTCTCCGACACCACAAAGAAGACAAAGACAGCTTGATTAAATTAGAAACAATCTGCAATCTGCTAATTGACAAACGGGCCGCTATAATATGCATATCAGAAACCAAGGTGAATATTGAAAACCTTGCACTGATTAAAACCCTAACGTCACAAACAGGAATTCAATTTCGCACATCTCATGTAAATGAACGAGCTTCCATAGGCTCCATGATCCTATGGAATCCGGAAAGATTACCAATATCCACCTCGGTCACCACAATTGATGGAGATGCCAAACACTCGATTTTAAGAAAACAGGAATTTTAGGTCAGCCTAGCAACTTTCTTATTTATATAGAGATCTTAGATATGGAGTGTTATGTGTTAAATATTGTGAAGAAATCAAAAAAGCTGGCTACTTTCTTATTGGCGGGTTTTCTTATTACTGAGTGATTACTGTATCTGCTGTAATAAAGGATGGCAGATCTATGAGTGCCCGTGACAAATTACGTGAAGCTAACAGCAGAGATGTGCAGGCTGTCCGCCTACTGCTAGAAGAACTTGGTTTCTACAGTGAAGGAGACCACAGTAAAATTGTCCTCAAATGGATCAGGGGTCACAATAATGACAAAGTTCATGACAGAGTGGACCGCACTGCCAAAAGAGCCTCATTCAGAGGAGGTTGTTTAGACATCTCTCGCTACGACCCCGCCGAGGAACTACCTTTCTCATTGTTCTTTTTTGAGGTTCCTATCTTAGGTGATATTCGCAGTCACATCAGAAGAATTCAACGTCTCTCACACTATCATAACTGGAGTACTCTACAGTCCCAAGGAAAGTACTTGAGGATGCTCAATGAGAATAACATCACCCCCACTAAAGACATTTCCAAAATCACACCTAAAGCTTTCACTGCTTCTAGAAGTAGAGAACTCCTGGGTCTCCAAGCTTCTCCAGCACGTTCATTTAAACTAGGGAAAACCGCAACTGAAAACTGTCCCTACTGTCAACAGAATACAAAATGCACCTTCGAACACGTTCAACTCGAATGTCCAGGACATAATAATAGATTGAATAATCTTAGAATAACCCAGGATGCTGAACTGAGGAAAATCATTGCTGAAGAAATTTCAGGCAAGCCTAAACTCCTAAACCCTGGTGTAGGTACCACATATATCAAAACACAGCCATCGAAACTTTTCCCTCTTGCTGACCTAAGACAAGAAATGAATGAGGAATTATATTTACACGCGCTCTTCCGGAAGCTAGCATGTATCGACCATCAAATTCAAAAAAGAATACCATTGCTGTGACTGCCAAACCAGAAGTGGACCCTGACACGGGAACAATTAAATATCCCGATCTTCAATATGTCCAAAGGAAAGAGTTCTGGAAACTTTTGGCTTGGCACCGTCTTTCCAACAAAGTCGTCCCATGCTCACTTGCGGAGTACTCGAATAGAGCACAGGACATTCATGCAGCACTCAATGCATGCAAGTTTGAATCGGGCGATCCGAAAAACTGCTACGCAATAAGAAGATGCCTCTTAGACATTTTGGTGGATGACAGAAACCTTGACAAAAACGGGTGTGAACTCTTCTCCAATCCACTAAATGCCCACCCTAGAATCTACTCGAGAAGATGCATACCCACCGCAAGAATGAAAAAAGCCCTCAAGCCTTTCTGCCATCATGGGAAAATTGGCTTTGATGGTCTCGCTTGGGATGCCTATGTGGACCCGATAACAGGCATTGGCAGAATCGTTTATGGAAACCCCCCTTTCGATGGGAAAGAAAAGGGGAAATCTTCGGCGGTTATGACCACCTTGGAAATGGGCCATAAAGCGGCCAACACTGTCCCTGGATTTTCAGGAACATGGATTCTTCCGCTGTCCCCCCAAAACCAAAAAAGATGGTTTGATAAAGGCTTTAAACTTGTTTTCAGATTCCCGCATAACACTATCCCATTCATCCCACACGGTTATTGGACGGGTGATGACCCCTACGTTCTCCCAGGTGGTGGGTGCTATAAGGATGACTTTTCGGATGTTGTCATTATAGCCATAGACAGTGCACCCAGTGATATCCAACCAGCCTTTGACTGGAGGTCTACGCAGAAAAAGATTGCCAGATGGTTTCTTAACGTCCTTCCCAAGTCTAAGGTCACGAAGAAGAGACTAGAACACACAGGAGTTAGTCCCGATATTTGGAAAGAAGTTATGAACGAAAGAGACGAAGTACTCCCCTCTTCACTCTGTCCATGGCCCACGCAAGACCCTCCTTACTATCAGAGTGATAACGAGTCCTATTATGGTGGCCACTGCGACACGACAATCACCAATGCAGATTCCAAGTCCTTCAGGAGCACCGTGAAATGCCCCAAAGCTCTTACACTCATGGGATACCTCCCCCCTCTTTTTGGTATCGTTCTCAACACCATAGGTGTACCTCGTGTAAAGATTAAACCACTTCTCAAAAAACTTTCAAGAATCTGCAGGTAACACACCAAAAACAGGCGAGACGTGTTTAAGTTAAACACAACCTCCACCTTAAACACTGACCCACATACAGTTGTCATCTCAAGTAATGAAACCATGACAGAAACAGAAGCCGTTCAACAGTCAAATGATTTCCTTCAAACCCTCTTACAATAATTTTCAAAGACTTGCAATATAGGATGGGTTGGGAGCTGGGAGTGTAAACTCCCGGCCCCCAACGTGACTCTCAAAGGGTGGGGCCGACCCCCCCTCCCTCCCCTCCACCCTCCCTCTCCCCGCCCACCCTGACCACCTTTCTCAACGTCTCCAAAACCCCTGAATTCTTCGACTTCCTCCCCACCACTCAGATTCAGCCACCCCTCCACTTTCCCGGCCATGGCTCCTTCTCCATCTTCTAGAGTTTTTTTGCCTAGCACTTAGTTTTTCTTCTAGATGTCACCCGCTGACAGGCGGGCTGATGAGCCCCTTTTTGTGGGCGCTGTAGCAGAGGGAGTAGCCCCTGGTGTTTTCACTAGCTCGCTTTGCAGGGATACGCACTCTCAGGACTTTGTCCTCTTGCTAGCGTAAATGTTTTATTATTATTATTATTATTGCGGAGTGAGGCCAACGGTACATGGGCCAAGTCAGCAGCCATGGGGTAGCGCACCTTAACCGCAACGTAGAACGCCGGGTCAAGCCTGGTGTACAGGCTCAGCTTACGCGTAGCCTCCGTAGGTGTCCAGTCGGAGGCCCTGTTATCCCGCACCAAACGTTGTTCCCGCGCCAAAATCGGCTGCGGGTCTACGTTTGCGGGGTAACGTAAGGCCGCATGCTCCTCCTGCTGCGACTCCCGTAGCGCCACCGGTACGCAGCCCTTGATGATGTCGACCAAAGCTCGCCGGCCATCTCGGTCAGAGGAAGCATCCGTACCAGTGAGCCAGACATACGCGTTGCTGTGCTTCTCCACCACGAGAGCCAGCACGTCGTACAGAAGGCCATTCACCCGGCTCGCAACCGGGGTAAGGGGGTCGTCGAGATCAAAGGACTTCAGCTCCAGCCCAGCCGACTCGAACTCCGTACGTAGCTGCACCACCAGGTCGGACAGAAGGCCAGCGTCGTCCGTACCGCGGAAATGGTGTTTCTTGTCACCAAGAACGTCCTCGCGGATGCTCTTGGCCCAGGCACGATGCAGACGTGCCTTGTAGATCTCGTCGGTCAGCCTCGCCTGCTCCTGCAAGTAACGCCTGATGGCCACGTCGGCGTCCTCGTTCGAAGCAGGGTTGGGGGTCGGAACAGTCGGTGTCCGCACCGTCGGGCTGTTCCGAACCCCGTCGATAAGCCTCAGCGAGGCATCAATGTCGTTGTCCCTCGTGAGGGACTTCTTTGCTCTGGTGGTAACACCCATAACTCTGAAAGCCTGATGGGAGGTGGTACGCCGGGGCGCGTTCGGGTAATGTCGTGGGGAAGATGCGACGCCACAGTTACGGAAAGAGCGGTAGAGCCATGCGAGCGAGGGGCACTGGAAGACGTCGTCGAGGTCGAAGGTGCTCGAGCCACCAACCCAAAAATCGATCGGTAGCAAGCGGGATCAGGGCAAGCGTAATACCGTAAATGAACATTGCGTCGACTAGGCCCGGTCCAGGTCGAATCCCCATAGCCGCGGCTCAAAGACGCTCACCGCAAACAGCTCATCTCAAAATTCCCGTGAGGCCCCTGTCAGGGTCATGACCGATGACATATGTATCATACATGTCATACGTGTCATACCTGTCAGACATATCATACCATGTCATGTCATGTCGTGTCATATATTATTATGACAGTCGTCAGTACGGTCGACCATGACTGTACATGTCGAGTCGCGTCATATATTATTATGACAGTCGTCAGTACGGTCGACGATGACTGTACATGTCGCCAGATGATAATGTCACATCATCTGTCATTATTCAAGGAAAGACTTGAATGACCCTGTCATCGAGAGTTCGTACGTCGAACTCGAAGATGGCAAAGCAAAGATACATCTTGAATACAAACAAGAACCATCTTGGCTTTAAGCATGTGCGGAACACGCATGCACAGTATGAACGAACTAGTCGTTATTACAATACTGGTCGTTCAACCTACGTCTCGGGTTCACAACCCAATGGCGGTACCATCTACGATGATGGGAGACGTATGGTACAAAGTGAGGAAGCGTTGGGCTTCAGCAGTTCTTCATACAGAGACTGCACTCACATCCCGCTATACTGTTACACTTGTGTGTGCCGTTCAACAGCACAGTGTTTATTTGATATACTGTATAATATTTGTGGGCTCGCATATCAGCCCTAACATAATGGTATTCTAAAAAAACTCGTCAAGGCACGATACGAGAACTCGAGTGGGTGCAGCGTCAGACGTAGTATAGATTATATTGTTCGCAGGTTGCAGGTTGGCGCATAAAGGCGATAGCGCACATATTGAATAACTGCACAGCGAATAAGTGATAACAGCACGCTCGAATATCGACTAACACAGCATTCGCAAAGGAATCTGCATTTTCCATATCAGCGCGATAAGGTGTGCGCACAGTATACTGATTGCGCACATATGATGTCAAAACTCGCAGGATTGTCACTGTATGCGAGATGAAGACGCGCGAATGAAAAAATGATCATCAGCATATATGATTGCATCAACTGCGACAGGACGTACAAATTTCGTTAACAGCGCGCTCGCATTCTTTCATGCGACTTACATCAATAACGATGACATACTTTGCGAAATGATCGTCAGCATCGATTTTTGCAAATAATCCTTTCGCACTGTTCGCAATAATCAGCGCGTACGATGATTTCTTGCCTGTCAGCACGATATGCATTTTCCATGATTTCATCAGATGCGATGGACGCTCGATTTTAGCGCGTACGATTCCTGATGTGTCTACATGCAGCAAAACATGCGATATGTACAACGCGCGTCAATACCCTCTGCAGAATAAATGTACACTCGCAGGGATACATGGGATAGACGCATGATGGACGTACAATCATTATACTGCTGTGGACACACGATCATTATACTGCTGTGGACGCATTATCACTATTGCTGCTGTGAATGTACTATCATCATACTGCAGCAATTTACAAATGTTCTGATGACTGCACAAATATTCTTAATCATCAGCATTCATGCTCATCAGAAATATAATAATTTGTGCACAATATGTGTGTGTGGATCAGCACACACACACACACACACACATGCACACATGCACACATGCACATACATCACTTGCAGCAATCACCAACATGCAGTACATGCATTATTATACCATGTATACATTTTATGCTGAGTGATTGCAACATTGTGAATTGTGCATGCATTAATAATACAGCTTGATCACGATACCAGCTGTAGTATATATATATATCAGTTTGATCACGTTAGCAACTGGTATACTAGCATCATGCTGTAATACATGAACATTGCATAAGCACATTGCAGTGCATGCTAAACTATATTAGAACCCATACAGTATAAGGTGCCTGTTCAG
This sequence comes from Cymbomonas tetramitiformis, assembly GCA_001247695.2. Taxonomy (NCBI): domain Eukaryota; kingdom Viridiplantae; phylum Chlorophyta; class Pyramimonadophyceae; order Pyramimonadales; family Pyramimonadaceae; genus Cymbomonas; species Cymbomonas tetramitiformis. The sequence continues at coordinate 40,421 of LGRX02006580.1, forward strand.
TAATCTTAACACAGTAATTAGCTCAATGTGACCCGGTGGAGTCGAGATACTCCTCGGACAACATATTGTTCTACTGTGGATTACTGAAAGGATACTCACCGGAGCTGTATGTGAAATATACCCAGCAACTCATTTTGTAATGAGATCATCATGGAATTACAATAATCCCTAAACTTGATATATCATGTTAGATGTATTCAGTGCATGGTATGCTGACTATCTTGCATGATGAATTGTCTAGGATATTGTAATATCCAGAACATATCCTACTGTAAAGTGTGTAAAAGTTATCTTACACACACACACACACACACTGATAAAAGTGCTAATCAGTAAGCACTGCATACACACACACTGCATTGTATGTATTAACATTCACTGATTCAAAGTGAATTGATTAACTTAAATATCTACTATGTGTATGATAATGTACATACCACTTTCCAAACACATGTGCGTGGAAAGTGTCAATGATTGCGATAGATAAGGGAGCAGGATAAGACAACATGCTGTAGGGCTGGATGGAGTTATCTCCAGACCCGAAGGCAAGATACTGCACCCATGAAACAGCTGGTAACTGTTGGGTGCAGTCCACTCGTCATTCCACGTATCATCGCTGGAGCAATAACAACAACTACGTTGCATATTGACAGTTGATTCAGATTTGATCAGTTCAAATGCATGCAACTCTCAGATCAGTATCTACATGACATCTGATAATAGTTGTTAAGGACAACACACACATACAAATGTGTTGTGTTAAATTGCTGTGATTGTATCAAGCAATGTCCAGATATGTTCTAAATAAGAAATATCATTTTGATAAATCTTAGAGCACAGACCTATGCTCAGAACAGATCATAGATTGACAAATATCACTAAAGTGGATGTTCCTAACTGGATGTTCCCACTTAAGTTGATAACTTATATATCACCAGAATGTACATTTGCTGCCATGGGTTTAAATCAGTAAAACCCAGAAATGCTATCAACCATAGATGTTGATATACAGCACAATTCACTTATTTGCCATGAAATTTATCATATACAAAAGTGAAGTTTATTGCAGTGATTCTGTACTTTACATTCCACATACACACTGAGATATGTCACCGAGGCAATATATCAAATAGCCGAAAAAGCTGTAAAATGGGTAAAAAAACTTCCACGTTTAATTTCAAAATTGAAATTTCGACCCCATTTTATTTTAACAAAATGCGGAAAAATCCTCCACGCATGATTTCAAAATGAAAAAATCGGGTTGATTTTTTTTGCTGTTCTGATTATTCAGCTATCAATAAATATTCCCTGATTTATGCAGCACTTGTAACACCCTGTAACACCCTTAAAATCACGTGTGTGTGTGTCAGGGGTGTAACGTACCTCTAAAAAACCACGTGACACACAGTGAAAAATTAAATGCAGTTTTGCTTAAATATCTTTGCAAAATGTTTATACTGCTTTAATTTAACCTATTTTAGGGTTACTGATGGCAAGTAACACCCTAACATCACTGTGGGGGATAAGGGTCACTGTAACATAACATACCCCAAATGCCACCTATTTATTGGATACACTTTGTGTTTGGCAGATATATATCATGCTGTAATCAGCACGGACATGATAATATTACGGGCAACAACCCTAGAACTGTATAAACTGCTTCCTACAAGGACTGCAAGCTATAAGCTATAAGCTATAAGCTATAAGGTATATAAGCAACTGACCTGCCTATATGTTCACACTTCCTCAAGGAGGGAAGAAGATGGATAGGATCACATACATATCCATTTTATATTCCGATCTGGTGATTTCTGATGGATTGCTTTTGATAAAATCACTGCATCCACAAGTAACGTTGAAATCTGTACAACGTTAAAATCCACCATCACTAACAAAGTGTAAACTCGGAAGGGAAATTATATCCCAATGACTATAAGTTGACTCTTGCTCAGCATTTACATTCTCGAGTAAGTTTGGAATGCTGAACTATATACATAACATATAACCTGATACCATGCTTAATTGCATATCCTGGATCAGAAGATGATAGTTATATAATGTATATATATATATCCCACCTGATATACTTTGGCACTATAGCCGTACATAAGAGTGGGAAGGACAAGTGCATCGTTGAAAAACTGGTTGATATAGTCCCAGTGCTGAAGGCAGACATTGGCACCCGAATAACAGCTGATAACTGTTGGTGACCACCATGCAAGACCTTCCAAGCGTAACTCCTTTGTCCTGAGATGCAAGTGAATTGTTCATAATATGTTGACATCACATAAAAGCATTCTGATAAAAACCCTATATATTCACATGAGTTGTCATCACTACAATGACATGGGTTTTTGAATCGTCGAAATGAGTACAACTCCGATGAATTCATTAGTACAGAATAAGCTGTTGGGATTATTCCTCCGGCTGGATTGCAATCATTCACAATCCCTGTACATTCCGGTGACAAAATATTGCACTGGACTGATCACCACATTTGGTATAATCTGTGATATATAAGTCACCAGAGAAAGCATTGCAATCAACACAATGCTGTCTAGACTCACAAAGATGAGTAACATATATTCTCAGATGTAATAATTAGAGGCACAATGTGACCTACGCTAAAATCGCGTATGCTCGGGCACTGTATTGTGACTTGCGCTAAGATCGTGTATGCATGGACACAACATGACTCGTGCCAATGACGTGGACATATATATTTTATGCCACGACATTACATCTGAAATCAATAAATCACTCAGAGAGAAGGTGTTGACATCAGTATAGCACCATTATACATATAGTCATGAGGATTTTAAAGAAGACATAATCTCTCCGATATTGACAAACATGGTACATATATATATATCCATGCTCTCTGATCATATATTGATATCCCACAGCATACGATGATGGTAATAGCAAGCCACTTCGCCGCTGGAGGGTAGTGTTGTATATATACAGCACATGCTTGGGCACTATATGACCCACGTTGATGACGTGGATTCGGGCTGCATCCTAATAACTGCAATGCACCTTCGGTGCAATGGGCTGCAACCCGAGAACTGCTATCCAGCTTCATAGAAAGCTTCCACGTCATCACATAGAGGTCGGACCTCTGTTGTATTTGAACGGCGCTTGACAACCGCCTAGCAATACACTTCCTTGAGGGGGGAAGATGATAAGCTAGAAATACAACTAAAAACCAAATAAATAATAAATAATAAATAATAAAGACAAATAATAAAACAAGTAAGTTGCATCATTGTTTTTGTTATGGTAAGCCTGACTATATACAGTCAAACCATGCAGAACTCCATGAAAGTTGACACATACATCAGCCATGACATTCATATGAGCTTGATTTTGAAGACCTAGACATTGTATACATCTGGTCTAGCATGTATCCAGACTAGAATTGTATACTGACACAGTGCAAGCACTATAGCCTCTGCCACCGATGATCATTGAAAAGGGCAACCATTCTTGATACTTCATACATATCATCTGATTGGATCATTAAAGGTGTCAAGATTACTCAATGCAATATGCAGGCCACGGCCTGAGTACAACACCTAGAAAGGTCAAAGCCACTGAGCTGACCAATGCAGCATAAATGCTAGCTGCCTTGAAGGCTATACAATAAGCCTATTGCCCTTATGTCTTGATATGTATCCGTGTATTGGCATCTCTTTGAGGTAATTATGCCTACTGAATGAGCCATACCAACCATCTTGTCTTCATTGATCATTACATATCTGATCATATCGCCATTGAGCAATGCCTATTCTGTGAGATTATATATCACGAGGCATTTCATTAGTGCACATTAAACAATTGAAGTGCAACAAAGATCATCAGCTCTACATCATACCAAAAGGTTGAGTTATTGTCAATTGATTTTTCAGACACCATTTCTCAGAGGTCTATTCATCATGAAAGACAAAGTCTGTGCAATCATGGCTATTCAGCCTCCGACATAGCTAACATAGCTATTTAGCTTATGACCCAACCGTTGTTAAGCAGCCTCCACGCCATATGGCTGAAAAATGGCAAGCAATCTCTTCGGTCATTCTTGGGCATAGAGCAATCAAGCACAGCCAATCCAGGATGTTTATCCCGAAATTCTCCAAGAGTTATTCATGTTTTTCATGTGTCATATGAAAACAGCTAATATACCGCCCTATGATGGGAGTCATCTCCTTCAGCGAGGGGAAGTGGTTATGCTGTAAAGTTGACCAATCTGATCATCATAAAAGTGACAGATTTGAGAAAATCGATTGAAACTTGTATTGAAAATGACGATTTCTTACAATAAGGTATTGCACCTAAGGAAATAAAGGTTTCATCGTCTGAAATAGGAAAAGAGTTTTACATTGACTCTAGTTCCTGAATTCAGACTTACATAGAAAATATGTTCTTTCCTGTGCATATAGAAAGTACATTAGATTCAGATTCTGAGCATACAAGTGGACTTGATGAATGCACTCGGGTTTGTACTGAGTTGCAATTGTCCAAAGTTTTTATTCTGACATCATTATATATTTTTGGAATAGCATACAATGGTATAAACCATCCACATATAGATTGACATCATACTTGTGGTTTCATATCATTTTGGCACATAAGACACAAATGCTTCATTGAGGAATAAAGACTCTTTGAAAGCTCATTCGGGAATGTTTAGAAATCTGTTGCCTCTACCATTAGGCCACGAAGTCTTGAAAAAAGCCATGGCGGAACTCGAACCCACAATCTGCAGCTGGTTTCCAAGCGCAGTTCATCCTCATTCTGGAAAATGACAGAAATTTTATAGTCATAAAACAAGTCACAATTCTATCGGATTGAAATGACACATTCATCATTCATATTTCTTTATCATAACAAGTCTCAAAAATAAAATTTTATTGCCCAAAAATAAAATGGGCACCATTGAGATAAGTGATCATGTGCTGAAGAATATACACATATCACTAGACAATGCCATGTTCTATTCATAATGAAATGACATGTCAGCCATCCATCAACTACGAAAATACAACTCGTAGTAAGTTGTTGTCATTACGGACACTTCTTGATTGACTCTCTATTAGCTTCGATACCAAAGTTAACTTCGGTACCATCACTGATTTCATTGTTCATTATGACAATCATTATCCAGAATCATTGTCTAAAATGGGCACACCATAGTGACCCTGAATTGACAGAATATGTGGGCTGCAACCCAACGACTGCATTTGACATCATCTGGCATTTGCCACATTCAAAAACGTCAGGCATATTGCCAATATGACGTAGAGAAAATCAATGTTCAGATTGACATTGTTACCTCTAAAACATTCGATGAGTAATCTCAGTCTGATTCTCTATCAAACCATTTTCACATAACATAATGATTGAATAACATCCTCCATCACCATCTGATTGGTTTGATACACCTCTTTTTAAAAGGGGGAGGAAGGGTATAGATTCATTCATCCTCATACAGCTGCTACAAATTGATTTTACATCATTGCAATTTTGCTAGGAAGATCAAAAATCTTATGAAAAGTTCCAGCATCTGTGCATAGCAGTCATAAAGTTTGACGACACGGTACATCATGCCCATTGAAGCATCAAATGAAGTCTTATTTGACTTATTGACACATGAAGTTCATTATGAAGAAATCATAGATGCATATTTCTCCGGCTCGATCATATTATATGAAGGGCACTGATATAGGAGAACGATGGTTTTTCAAATGTGAACAAGCTATATTGAATAAGCTATATTGTAAGCTTACGACCATCACTTGACGTCAACAACCTGAGATGCTGATTGTCGAAATTCAAGAGTTAAAGGACTCGTTGAATCAGCCTTGATAACATGTGTTCTGATTGATGAATTGTTGATCCATAGTTTCTCCCCAAATCTAAAGAAGCTGGCACACAAATTGTTGCCAATGTCTTAAGAAAAGCATCTGAGCAAAGGATTGCCAGTTGTGCCATCAGGCATCGAATTCCATAAACAGCAAAGCCGAGTGAGTAAATCCGCCACTCTAGCTATTTGCCCGTCATTCCTTCCAGGTTCATGACAAGAGACAATTCATCAAAGTCATACTGTGCCAGGGGCACGACGACAGATGCTCGGAGATATGTTTTTGATTGAACGTGCAAAGGTACACAATTCGGATTTTTATAATATACTGGATCAGGGCCAGATTGAGGTACAAACGATAATTCGGTTCCGAGTTCTGAAGGCTAAACACTTCTCAAGTGCTCTACTTATTCACTCGTCACTCAGGTTGCAGGGTCAACCACTCGAGAGCCGATGTCACACTTCGGCTCAACGTTCAGTTCTCGATCCGATCTCATTTCTAATTCCGATTCGTCATTCTCGATTCAGATGTTATGCCAACAGGCTGACACGATGACTGCCCCACAGTACTGTCATACTACTGTACTGTCATACTGTCATACTGTCATAGCGTCATACTGTCATACTGTCATAACCTTAATATCTGATATTCGATTTCATTGTCTTTTCAACCCCGATGCGAATCTGACCATTCTTCGAGGGTCTGACTGAGTTCCACGATGACACCCCCCACAGTACTGTCATACTACTATAGTGTCATACTGTCATACTGTCATAGTGTCATAGTGTCATACTGTCATACCCCGGACATCTGGTATTCATTCTCATCGTGGTTTCAAGCCCAATCTCACTGTCATCGTGCCAATCCCAGATTACCCCCGATGACACACATACGGACGCATAGACATATCGGCTCACGCTGTGCCTCCGGGCACAACTCTCCCCCCCTTAGGAGTGGTCTACCTCCTGGGATCACTCCGCTAAGGTACCCATCTAAGTTCCAGTTCTTAGGTTCTCTGGTTCCTTGCTGTTTCCAGTTCTTAGGTTCTCTGGTTCCTCTTCGAGCATAGTTCGCCTGCCGCTACCAGGGCACCACTTTCAAGAAGAAGGGTGCCACTTGGAATCTAAAGCGGGTCTTCAGTGTCGCGGAGGCGTAAATGTCGGAAAAGTTGTCGTAGCAGGAGTGCTGGTACGGGGTATACACTCGCAGATCGACCTGCTCCAGTCTGCTGCGGGTGAGGTCCAAGCTGAGCAGTCTCTGGGTGAGCACCGGTTGCCCATCTGCACGCACACGGTGTCGAAGTAGTACAGCGTAGCAGGGGCGAGGGTGGTGCTGAGTTCGTCCATATGCAGGTGGGTTTCATGTACTGCGTACCATACATGCAGTAGGTACACACCAGCGGTGGGGGAAGCTGGCGCATCATAGGGCGAAGCCGTAGCGCGTTAGGGAAGCGACCTCTGGGGTTTTCCATGAACCAATGTTTTGGCTCTAGGTAGTCAATGATCTGCAATGCTCGTCGTACGATTTTGTCAGCCTGGGGAAGGTCAGGGGGTCCACCAGTGGTGCGCGCTTGACTGTACTGCCTGCAGGGGGGACTTGCCCAAATAACATCGAAGAATCCAGGCGGGTATTGCTTGTAGTCCCATTGCAGGATGTCACACACATGAGTGGGTTGCCAGATATGCCCGGAGTCGAGGGTCACCACTGAGGCGGAGGGGAAGCAATTTAGGAATTCCCTCTCTACTGAGCCAGTACCGCTGAAAAGTACGAGAATCCTGGGCGTGCGGGTTGTCTTTGCCTGTATTGCCAGCAGCTCTGTCACCAGTGCCAACGACCCATCTTCCACGCGCTCCTGGCGTTCCCACGGCAGGGGGATATCATCTTCCATCTGTTCGAGCTGGTCCAGTTCATCGCAGGGATTGGTGATGAGGTGGGCCAGTGTCATTCCGGCTTGAGCGGAGTGGCGGCCACGCTGCTCGCGTCGCCGAGTGGCTTCGTCGCGGACTTGCGCTTCCATGTGCAGTCTCGCTTGCTCGAATTCACGAAGTTGTTGAAGTGGACTTCCGCGTTCAAGTTTGTCACGCGTCCTCCATTGGTCGTGAGCTTTGGAGTAGCCAGTCCAGCGAACCTTCCACTCTTCCACCTCCTTTCCTCGAACAGACCGCACTCGACGTGCAAGGATACGCTCAACGTGTGCTTCCTTCTGACCGTCTACTACCACCTCTTCAGGTACTGCTAGGTGATCGCGTGCGGCAAAAGCATCTTGACCGCTGGTGTATGGTTTGAGGCGATGTTGAGCGAACACGTCGTGAATCCGCCAGTGAGGAGGGAGGCGTAGGCGGTAGGCTACTGGAGCTCCTCTGTCGGCCTCGGGCATGGTCATCTGTATATCGCTGAAGAAGCGTTCGGTCACAGGAACTGGTCCATGCCAGCGCTTGGTCAGTTTCCTACAGATGGAGCGATCCATCACCTTCTCCGTAAGGTGCTTCGCCTCTATCCAGACCAGATCTCCAACAGCATACTCCCGCTGCCCGTGTCTGCGATCAAACTGTTCGCGCTGTCGCTGTTGAGCCAGCTCCAACCGCTGTCTGGCGTCCCGCAGCTGCGACGAAAATTTCACAGCCACTTCGTGTGCGGTGCCTACTCCCCCAGTTCGTCGTCCGGCGGTGGACTGCGCGGCCTCCAGGAAAAGATCCAACTGCGACAGCGGCGAGAACCCGAACACCAGTTCAAACGGCGTGAAGCCAGTAGATTCACTCCTGGAGTCATTGATCGCGAACTCCACGTTAGTGGTGAACAGATCCCAGTCCTCCACATTGGCGTCAACAAAGGACCTGAGCATGTCCTCAATAACTCTGTTGCTGTGTTCTGCCTGGCCGTCAGACCGAGGGTTGTACGGCGTGGTACGAGCCACTTTTACACCCATCAGTCTCATGAGTTCCTGCCAGAAAGCATCTTGAAACCGCGGGTCACGATCAGAGACAATCTTCATAGGCGCGCCATGTAAGCGCCACACCGAGTCAAAGTAGATTCTGGCCACCACAGCTGCGGAGCTGTCGCCAAAGTTCATCGGTACAACGTGGACCATCTTCGTCAGCTTGCAGGTGAAGGCCACGAAAGCATCATTGCCCCTCTCCGATACCGGCAGGCCGGTGACGAAGTCCACCGCGACATCCTGCCATGGCCTGTTCGGGATGCTGTGAGGGTTTAGCAACCCATCCGGGTAAGTTCCCCGCGGTCTCACTGATTGGCACACTGCGCAGGATGTAACCCAGGTGCCCACATCTTCCGCGGCACCACGCCAATAGAAGCGTCGCAGCACCCTCTCCAGAGTCTTGTCCCGCCCAGTATGGCCTGAGGACAATGACTCATGAGCATGGCGAATCACTACTTCTCGAAGTGGAGAGTCCTCCCCCAGCACCAGCTGATATCTCCCTGCTGCGGTCCTCCAAACCACTTCACCCACCAGCCTGAAGTCCTGTAGGCATTGGTGTGGTGCCGCCTTCACTTTCTCTCGCAGCGAACGGAGTGTCCCCTCTCGGGTGTACTCCGCTTTCAACGCACGCAGGAACTTTGAGTCTGACTGCTGGGAGGTTGCGTCTCTGAAAGCTGCTGCCTCACCTGTCCTTATCACAGCGGGGGCCGTTCGCGGGTGTCTCACGCGTGACGGCTGTGGTTTGGCAGAAGGGGCGTGTACTATCAGAACAGGCCAACGAAGGTCGAAGGCTTTCCCATCCGGGTTCTCGAAGAACTGATTGGGCTCGCCCTTATCATCGTGAGTAGGGATGACCTCCACGATCTGCATATTGGCCTTTCTGAAAAGTTTGCGCCACGCGGGGAGCTTGGACTGGTGATCTGGTAGGACGAAGACTGCTGAGGTGTTTTCTGGGTCTGCCTTCCATTCTGCGATATACTTGTTCAAAATCGCCTCCACTGTAATGTGCTTGGAGTTATATGGGGGGTTACACCAAACCCGAAGGCCCCTCCATTTCTCTGAAAGGCAGTCTGTCCAGAACCTATCCGCCTGTCTGTTGCGGCCACCAAAGTCACAACAGGCGTCCACATCGAAGGGTCCAAACTTCTCGGCGTACTTCGAGGAGTACTCTGCTCGGACACGCCAATTCTGTGAGTCTTCGGGGGGAGTCTGCCGTTTCTGCGGGTGAAGGGCCGGGGATGGAGATGACTGCTGGGGCGCCTGCTGCGGGGGTGGTGAACTCTGCACCTTCTCAGTGGGCGCCTCCGATGCGTCAGCTCGTGATGGCGTTCGCGTCTTCGGTGACGCCAACTGTGGAGGCGCTGGGGTCGTAGAGGCTCTTTTAGCACGTGACATGCTCCTCGTTATCCTTGTCTGAGGTGGAGCTCTGTCAGGGGTTTGGTGTGGAGCTTCTGTCGGCTTCGCGCTATCAGCTTCAGGCCAGTCAGGCATGTCGAAGTCGAGGTGATCCTCCTTCATTCCCTTATAGAGCTTCGGATTAACGAGAGCGATGGTCTCCTCCATGTCCATGGCCTGCTCCGCCACGGAGAGGGTCTCCACTGCTGAGAGCCAACAGTCAACCGTCTGAGCCCAGTGGGGATGAGCTGCGGGTGGAGAGCTGGAGAAGCATTCAGACTCCAGCGTTGCCAGAGGGTCTTTCGGCAGGTCTGAGGTGGGGTCGATCACTCCTGCCTCCTTCAACCCCTCGCGAACGTCCTTGTCTTTGAAGTCGGGTCTTCTGGACAGGGCGTCTGGTACCAGCAGCAGCGCTCCCTTGATATACTCCATTCTCGGGACTCCCACCTCTACCAGATCCATGTACCAGCGCGCCTGTCTGCGGCTAAGCTCTCTGCCAGGTTCCATCAGCCATTCAAGGGGGCGGTGATCACCCTGGATGCGGAAGTTGGTGAAGATGAGGTAATGCCGCCAGGTGACGGTGGTACAGTGGTGTAGAGCACCTAGCTCACGCTCGCCGGTGTGGTAATTCTGCTCGGCGGCTGAGAACTGGCGGCTCTCGTATGCTATCACGCGCAGCCCAAGACCATCTCCATTGTCTTGCATAAGTACTCCCCCAAGAGCGATGCCGCTAGCATCCGTCTGCACCACGAAAGGCGCTGTGCCGTCTGCGGCACCCTTAATGTTGGGCAAGGCGAGCACTGGCGCTGATGTGAGGGCCTTCTTCAGCTCCTCGAAGGCCCACTGCTGCATGGGACCCCACTCCCAGGGTACGTCCGACTTGGTCAACCGGGTGAGGGGCTGAGCGATCTCGGAGAAGCAGTGGATGAACCTGCGGTAATACCCCGCTAGGCCCAAGAACTGCCTGACGTGGGTAACCGTCTCCAGCTCGGGCCAGTCCCTCACTGCAGCCACCTTGTCGTGTTGGGGTCTGCAGCCATCTGCGGAGATACAGTGGCCAAGGAACCGTAAGGATTTCTTCAACAGTTGGCACTTGGACCTCTTGAGGAAGACGCCCTTCTCCCTGCATGTCAGGAGCAGTTGTTTAACGTGCTCGTAGTGCTCTGCAGCGGTGTTGCTGAAGACGACCACATCGTCGATGAAGATCCGGACAAATGGGAGATGGCCCAGGGCCCGCTGCATCCGTCGCTGGTACTGAGATGGTGAATTCTGCAGCCCCTGCGGCATGACCAACCACTCATATGACCCCATCTGGGTGGTGAAGGCGGTCTTCTCAACATCTCCTGGTGCCATCGGTACTTGCCAGAAGCCATCCACCGCGTCGAACGAAGAGAAGAACTTCGCACCCTGCATCTCGTCGAACATCATCTGGATGTCTGGGAGAGGATACTTGTCCTTAACTGTCTGGCGGTTGAGGAGCCGGTAATCGATCACCAGTCGCAGCTCCTTGGGGTTCCCGGGTTTAGGGACCATCAAACAGGGAGCTGCATAAGGACTGGAAGAAGGTCGGATGTAGCCCTTGGACATCAGAGTCTCCACGCGTTCTCGAAGTTGGCGGAGTTCCTCTGCGGACTTCTTGTAGATGCGCTGGCAGGGAGGTCCCTTCTTGCTCAGCTCAGGGTCCAGGTTAATGTTGGCTTCATCTTGGGGGTCATGTCTGAGTCCATCGATGTTCGGTAGAGCAGTCGTCATCTCCTTCTTGTACTCCTCACC
>LGRX02006581.1:0-33277 GCA_001247695.2 Cymbomonas tetramitiformis
AAACGGGCCCAGGTTTACAGAGGGCAAAACGTGTGAATTGAAGGGTTACTCACCACACCAGGATGCCTGCCTCCATTATCGACTTGGCGTCGTGCTGGAGTTCTGTTTTGTTTATTTTTTTTTCTGAGTTGGAGGGGAGAGCGAGCAACTTCGTGATGGATAACTCGTGCATCGCAAGGATGCGGTCGTGATGGTCCCCGGCCTCGTCGTTCTCGTCGTGGGGGGAAGGTTTTACTCCGAACTTGAGCAAAACCTCCACGACGTCCTTGGGGATTTTGCCCCCCTTGGCAATATTCACACTGCTCCCCCCGGGGACCCCCTCCACCACCCCGTAACACAACTCGAACCGATCGTTGTCGTAGTCGAGGAGTGAGGAGTCGAACTCCTCGGGGAAGGGGGTAACGGATTTGGAGCGGATGCGGTGCACGGCGACGAATGACCCGAGCACCAGTGTGGAGTCATCCGCCTGCGACCCAGCCCCAAACCAATAGCAGTCAGCGACATCGTACCCACACTCACACACTGCAGTTCAGCTGGAGCGGCCCTACCACACTGTGGGTCGGTCCAGCGTGGGTTCGGCACGAGGGCTAAACGTGGCCCCTGTACCGTCCCTCTCAAAACAAAGGGGTCCAGGGTAAAAAAACATAACAGGTATGTTTGCTTACCAGTGGCCACACGAACGAACTCTTCTTCTCCTTGCCCTGCTTCTCGGGCGCGACTGGGGCAGGGATCTTCTCCCCTTGATCCTTGTCCAGCCCGGCGGCGGGCTTCCCCAAGTTGGCGGGCTGCACGTCGGCGGGCTTGACGTACTGCACCCCCTCCAGTGCCCAGAAGGCTTCAAAGAGGGGCCCCTCCGTGGGCTGCCCGGCGTCGAAGTAATTCAGCACCGTCTCGGTGGTCTTCTTGCCGGGCAGCTCGCCGGTGGCGTCCGATGCCACCCGGACGCCGCGGGCCGGGCCGTCAAAACGCTGGAAAAAACCCGTCGGGCATTCTTTTGTGGTCTTTAGCTTCCACCTCCCCAAGGTGGTGGTCTGACATTTCATATATGTCAGTCGGTTTTTTATGTATTCCCGCACGCATTCGTACGAGAAGCCTGGCGTCGCCGTTTTGATCGCCTCAACGGCTTCGTCCAGGCTCTCTTCCTCCAGCGTGGAGATGGTGCATCCAGGGGCCCATACTCCACTTCTTAAATTATTTCCGCAAACTAAATTTGTCGACCGCTGCAATGACTTCACGAGATGCTGGGGGGCTTCCTTTGTCGTGTGGAAGACCCCCCCCGCATCGCCAGGCGCGCTGCCTGTAGCACCCGCTTCCACCTTGACGGCCGGGTGCTGCGCAGGCACAGCAGCAGCACCAGCAAGCCCTGCTGCCAGCTGCTGCCGGAGACCCTGCATTTGTTGCTGCTGGGCTGCAAACTGGCGCATGAGCTCCCCCAGCTGGGTGTTTCCAGACTGAGGGAGGGTCGTCTGCCGGGAAGACAGTTTCTTCTCGTCTTTGCTGCGTGTCTTGCGTGAAGCTCCCATCGATGTCTGTGCTGCGTGGACGGACGGAGGTTGTGCGTGAGGCTGTGAGGACTGAGGTTGTGAGGCGGTAGTGCGAGGAACGAAGGTCTTCAAAGAATTCAAAGTTCTTTGACTTTCTGCGCCGCCAGGCGAGGCATTGTACCAAGGTGGACAGCATTGGTTCCATCGAGGTCCAACGTCGGTCCACGCGATCGAGTCAACTCGCATGGGACTGTCTCTGTATCGGTACATGGTGGGCTGCGATTTCAAATTTGCAGGTCTCAATTTCTTTTTTTCTTTTCTAGTTCGTTTCAGAGTGCTCTCGGTAGGGCATGCGGTTTTATGAATAAAATTGCTGCCGTGCGGCGAATTTCCATCACCGTGGGTGCTTGGCCGAGTGGTCAAATATTGGTAAGCCGAACACGTTTCACGTGAGGGTGAGGGGTTCGAATCCACGCCTTCATGCCATTTTGAGTTTCAGTAACTCATGGAGACCGTCCGATTAAGACTGGGGGGTTCATCTGGTCCGTCAATTGCACCGTTCGCTGGGAACAGGAAAGCATTCCCACAGAGCACCTGTTCTTCGATTTTTTCCCTTTAGTTCGATTTGAAAAAATCGCACGCACAAAAATGCCGATATCTCACGGGAAAAAAACATTTTTGCTTTTTTGTTTGGCAGGATATATTGCAATCAACCTGCCCCTTTTAGTGCCCAAATTTTGTTTTTTTCGATTTTTGGGTCGATTTTCGCCATCTCTCAACGAGGAATTCTTTACACCGCTGCTTGCCTCGCCGACGTTCTTTAGATAGGTCCACGTGAGGTCCATGTGACTCGAATCCCCAAAAATGTGAAACTGTGCGTCGGTCCCATAGGCTTCATCACCGGTCCATGCCGTCGGTCCATGTGTGGTCCGACGCAAGTCCATGCGAGGTCCATGCATGGTCAGACATTTTTGCACCACATGGACCCTGTTTCGTTCCCTAGACCCGTCGTTTTTTTTTGTAAAATCTCGGGGACCCGCTAATCCTCATGGGGGCAGCGTGAGAGCGAGCCTTTAACACTGGTCGGTCCAAGCGAGGTCCATGTGTAACGCGTAACCCCAAAATGCACTTTTTTAAGCAAAAACAGGCAAAAACACCTGTGCGTTGGTCCCATAGGCTTCATTACGGGTCCATGCCGTCGGTCCCACAGTGGTTCAACGGGTTATTTGGCAAGTCCATGCGAGGTCCATGCATGGTCAGACATTTTTGGACCACATGGACCCTGTTTCACGCCCTAGACCCGGCGTTTTTTTACTTTACCCCATAGGGGCGGGTTGTGTTCCACCTATGGGACCATAGGGTTTATTAGGGTTGCGGCGTCTTGCTGCGGTGGATTCCGAACGGGTCCGTGTGGGGTCCGTGTGGGGTCCAAGGCATGGTACCGACGGGTCCATGTGGGGTCCCAGGCATGGTACCGACGGGTCCGTATGGAGTCCAAGGCATGGTACCGACGGGTCCGTATGGAGTCCAAGGCATGGTACCGACGGGTCCGTGTGGGGTCCAAGGCATGGTTCCTACGGGTCCGGGGTTCGGGACCGGTTATGGACTGACAGAGTGGTTCCTATCGGTCCGAGACCCCGCCCCCGTATAGTACTGCTCGCTTTAAACACTTACTCACCCCAGCGTGTACGACCTTTTGCAGGCGTTCTACCTGCAACATGCTGGATAAAATGGTTTGGCACTTGTCTATGTGACGATAGATGGCAACTCCACAGGGCATACAAGGAAGCCGCCCTGGACGCTACGTTTCAGAGTATGGCATTTGTCCGTGTAATCAATGCCACCACCGAGGGCTTACGACACGTGAACTTGGCCGCCGTCAAATTCTCCGACATGTCAAACAATATGGTGTATACATTCCGCAAGAGGAGTTCGAAGAAGAGAATGAGCGATCATCTCCCCGAGATGATGAGATGGGCGGTGCGGATCGTGAACTACGTGATGATGATGGCGAATCGTCATCCGGAGACGACAGCGGGAAGGCGGTGGCGAGGAGGATGAAGATGCCGAAGAGCTTACCGACGACTCTGCGGATGATTCCGATGGCGAAGGCGATGTGGTGAGTGCGGTGTTCAGGATGTGGTACCCATTGGGAACATGTGGGGGGGCCTATCGGTACGGGACGTGGTACCGGTCTAGGACCAGTACATACCGCCTCGTACGGTTACAGTAGTGAGTGCTGCTTGCAAGTTAAGGTACCCACATGGGACCGATATGGGACCTGTGTGAACGGCCCGGTCCCATATATGGTACCGGATGGGGACCCATATTGCCCCATGACTTTACACATGCATCCTTCTAGTACCAAGCGCGGATGGACTGATGAAGTGTTGGCGCCCTGCAGGACATTTCCAAGATCAACGGACTGTTACTTGACCTTTTGGAGATGCAGGTCGAGCACAACGGGACTCAGTCCATCTTTGCATCTATTCTCGACATCGTCCGGGGAAGGCTCCTTAACAACGAAGAACGGCAAGTCCTTCCTCGCACGTTCCCCGAGACATTGAAGCGGTTTAAACCCTTCTACGGAGCGTACAATGAGGTGCACGTGTGCATCAGGGGCTGCATCATGTACAAGGGTGAACACAGCGAGCTCGACAAATGTCCAAAGTGTAAGACTTCGAGGTATCGGTTGGGAAAAGAACACGACGGGGTGAGAACGAACGGTCGAGCAAAATCTATTTTCAGATACTGGCCTTTGGAATCACTGCTGGAGTACATCTTCCTCTGTCCAGAATATGCCGCGATGGTGCGGAGCTTCGATGCGACCAAGCTTCCTGACGAACAACCAGACAAAGTCACCGGGATACATGGTGCGAATCATGTAAAATTGCTCAGCCGTGTTGAGTGTCCCATAGTACCTTTCCCGTCCCTATCGGTCCCTTATCCCGCCCTGTATAGGGAAACCTGTGGGACCCATCTCTCGTCATCCTAGCTCAATCAGCGATTAGTTTGATATTATAGTTGGTTCGGTATGTGGTACATTTGAGGGCGAATTGCCGGACCCATGGGGAAATGACATTGGACCCGGCCTTGCGAATGCAGATTCTCCTGCTCTCCGAGCTTTGGTCCAGAAGTTCCCCAGATTCTTCGCGGACCGCCGGAATCTATGGATTATTCTTTGCGCGGATGGAATCAACCCGTTCAACGATCAGCTATCCAGCATCATGCCCATTTGCTTCACGATTGGCAACATGCCCGGGGAAGAACGACACAAGCACGTGTTCACGTATGGGATTGCGGAGGGCAAGCCCAAGGACACTTCGCTCTTTTACGACCACCTGGTGGATGAGCTAGAGGTACTGTGGTCCACTGGTCATACGGTTTTCGACGTCATCGAGAAAGAACCATTTACAGTTCGATGCATGGTGTACGCGGTACTCATGGATTACGTTGGCCTTGTGGACGCATCCCGACGAATGGCTGCGACTGCCATTATGGGATGCTTGAAGTGCCTGATCAACGGCATTGGGGCTGCGAAAAACAAGATGGGGAAAACGATATTTCTGGAGAAGTACCAAAAGCGACGAGGTCCGCCCATTCTTGGATGTACAATCATACTCATATAGATCGGTCCTATGTTGGTCCCATGTCGGTCCGGTATTTGGGCCCCATACCGCCCCCGTCTTGTACCTGTCGCGTTTACCGAGAAGTTTGTGATAGGAGCGTTGGTGCTTACTAAGCACTGTCCGAGTCCCGCCCTGGCCCCGCCCCTGGTTCGCCCTTATCCCGCCCCCGTACCGCCAACAACCCGCCCCCAATCTGCCCCAATTCATTATGGATTGTACACTTACTTACCCAGGTGGCGATACCGAGACTGACCTCCACACCGATGAACGTGTCCGACAAATACAGCAGTTGCACAAAGGCATGGCGAAGAACGGCGCTTCCAAAGAGCAGTTACAAGATAGTTTCAAGAAGTTTGGTGTGAAAACTCCTTGCGCGTTCTCCAGATTGGTGTACTTCCACGTCATACACATGTACCTTTTGGACTTGATGCACATATTGAGCAACTTGGTCCAACGCTTACACAAATCGATTTGTGGTGGCAACTGGTCAGCGCATTGTCGGAATTTTGCAAGAGAGTTTAAGGTCAATCGGGCCTGGCTTGTTGCGCCTCCGCAACCTCGCAATGCTACACGTGTTCGAACAGCAGCTCAGCGACTTGCTGGTAAGTAGCCAATCTGGGGGAGGGGGGGGGGTACCACATGTGGGAACCATGTCGACCCAGGCTAGCCCCAACGGGTACGGGGGCGGGACCCAAGTAGGGGCCAAGGGGCGCAATCCTGCCCTGTCGCTTTGTGCCCACGGCAGGTAAACCTTCTCCGTGGGCACCGTCGAAGCCGTCGAGGGAAGCCATGACCGTGTGGTTACGTGACAATCTGAGCGCACCAAAATCATGGGGGCCACTGGCTCAGAAGCTTATGCAACTGAAGGCTAACGAGAATTTCATTCCTCGAAGATTGAAGGCGGCATTGGGCATCACGGCGATGACTTCAGGAGTTTTGCCTGTTCTCTCGAGCTGGTCTGGTCGGGATGGGCTCGTGGAAAGGCCTTTGCACGCGGATTATGTTGGGGAGATATGCTCCATCGTTCGTGAGGTTGTCAGCCCTACAATTCTTCTGAAGGTAAACCTCTCCCTACAATTCTTTTGAAGGTCCAACACCCCGCCCCGACGGGGGCGGGGTGCTTCCCTGATTTAGTACCCACGTGGCCATAGTAGGTCCGCATTTATATCGTACCCATACGATTTCTTTTTGAGATCTGATATTTGCCTTTTCCAGGAAATGCCAGGTCTCATTGAGAGAGTGAAAGTGGTCCTAAAGCTTGGTGAAGATCATATGTCACCAGCCGATTTGGTGATGATGCGGCATCTCCTTACTCATGTCGTGCCGCAGCTCATGATGTACGGTCCAGCACGTGAGCTATGGATGTTTTGCTTCGAGGACTACTTTGGCCGAATGAAGCGTGCGGTCAAAACGCGATCGAGTCCGGTGGCCAGCATCATGAAGAATATAGAGTTGGAGCGCCTCGTAAACCTTTGTCGCGGGTTGAGCGATTTGGCGCGAGGGTCGAGGCCACCTGTATATCCACTCCCCGAACCTTCGCGGGTTTCAATGATGCTGAAATCAGGAGTGGAGCGTCAAGGCAGGAACACACTGCTATCAGAAGGTATGTGATACCGTGCCGCCCCGGTTGAGTCAACATGCCGGACCCGTCGGTCCTAGATCCCGCCCCGGCCCCGCCCCATGTATTGCAGTTCGATTTCATGCTAGCTACAATCTTAAAATAAAGTTCGATATTTTGGGCTTCAGATACCATTAAGGACATCAAATCCTGGCTGCTGCTTCATTTCGATTGGTT
Organism: Cymbomonas tetramitiformis; assembly: GCA_001247695.2. Taxonomy (NCBI): domain Eukaryota; kingdom Viridiplantae; phylum Chlorophyta; class Pyramimonadophyceae; order Pyramimonadales; family Pyramimonadaceae; genus Cymbomonas; species Cymbomonas tetramitiformis. Next base: position 6,909 of record LGRX02006581.1, read on the forward strand.
TGCCGAACTTCGACATCAGTTTGAATTGACTGCAGCACGCATCAGGGCGGAAAATCAGCGATCTCGACGGTTTGTACCCACACTTGCATCACTTTTACAGCCTGTCGCGCTCGCTACTCGTCCTTTGTTGGAACCATCGGACGTCCCCGTGGGGGCGGCACGTTGGACCGGCACGGGACCCGCATCGGACTAATGTCTTCACCTGATTCACAAAAAAGGTTACATCAACAACGTGTCCGTCGGCAACGACTTGCTGGAAATCCCGTTGCCCCGTTGCGTCTGGTAGAGCCTACCTTCGAGGACGCCAGCACGTGGAGGAAGGAGCCGAACCCCCATGGCGAAGGAATGGTCGTGAAACAATTTTCCACGGAAGAGATCAACTTCATTACCTCGCCACCGCCACGACTTTTGCGGTACAGTTATGTAAAGGTTGGACGTAGCATGTTCAGAGCTCGTGATCTGGACCATGATAAGGCGAGTATGCAGCGATACATGCTTGTGAAGTTCAGAGATATCTTTGTTGGACACAAAATGGTTGACGGCATTCGCACTCCCCAATACGAAAACCAGGACTGGTGCGTGCCCCCATCCCGCCCTCACCCTGGCCTAATGGGGACCACATGTTGCCCTTGTTGTATTCGTTCAGTTTATTTAGGCGATCTCCATTTTCACCCAGAATTATACTGATGAATCAGGTACGCGGAGTTGCTGGATGTCTTCAAGATGTCGATCCACGACCACGGCCACGACCCATCCATTTTTTGTGAAAGTCGGGTGGTTTCCTCAAGAGGCCGCTGTCGCTGACCCCATCAGCCAGACCGTATTTCTACGTACCGACTTGCCATGGGCCACGAAGGATTCTATTATCCGAGCTGAAGAAATTGAGTCCCAGGTTTGCATCGTGCCAATACCGTGGCTGCCTAAGCGGTTAGCAATCACACCCTCGAACCGCCGCCGACTGCCTATGGGAATCAGAGAGAAGCCCGGTATATTGGCGGTGGTTCTGGACCGGACCGTTGACTTTGTTGGTGAAGTTGCTGACGATGAAGACAATCACGCCGCTTGAAGCATGGACCTCGAGCGTACCCACTCTGGACCCGTCGTGGACCCGCCCTGGACCCGCACTGGACCCGCTTTGGACCTATCGGGGATGATATTACTAGTATGCTAGCAACCGTTGCTTACCGACAAAACGTGTAACATATGTACAGTGTAAATATTTTTACGGGTCCGTGCGGGGTCCATGCGAGGTCCACGCATCACCTTCCCCGTGCGGTCATTTTGTCACATGCACTTCCTTAATGACCGCATGGACCCGTCGAATAATCGTATGGACCCCCAAAATAACCACACGGACCCGCTGAATAACCGTATGGACCCACACAATAGTCGCATGGACCCGCTTATTACCACCCACATGACCGGCGGAATAATCGTATGGACCCGCAAGATAAGCATACGGACCCGCTTAATAATTACATGGACTCCACTTAATAAGCGCATGGCCCCGGCGAATAATCGCATGGACTCGATTTCCGCTGAGGCCGCTGTCGCTGACCCAGCAGTCAGACCGTATTTCTGATCGCGCGCCACCCCACGGGTCCATGCGGGGTCCACGTATCGCCTCCCCCGTGTAGTACATCTCGGGTGCGCCACCCACTGGTCCATGCGGGGTCCATGCGAGGTCCACGCATCGCCTTCACCACGCAACCCATGCCGGGTGCGCCACCCCACGGGTCCATGCGAGGTCCACGCATCACTTCCCCGTGCAGTCCATCTCGGGTGCTCCACCCCACGGGTCCATGCGGGGTCCATGCGAGGTCCACGCATCGCATTCACCACGCAACACATGCCGGGTGCGCCACCCCACGGGTCCATGCGAGGTCCACACATCGCCTTCCCCGCGCAGTCCATCTCGGGTGCGCCACCCCACGGGTCCATGCGAGGTCCACGCATCGCCTTCCCCGTGCAGTCCATCTTGGGTGCGCCCCCACTGGTCCATGCGGGGTCCATGCGGGGTCCACGCATCGCCTTCACCACGCAACCCATGCTGGGTGCGCCACACCACGGGTCCATGCGAGGTCCACGCATGCATCGCCTTCCCCGCGCAGTTTATCTCGGGTGTGCCACCCTACGGGTCCACGCGGGGCCCATGCTGGGTCCATGCGAGGTCCACGCATCGCCTTCACCACGCACCCCATCTTGGGTGCGCCACTCCCGGGTCCATGCGAGGTCCATGCGAGGTCCACGCATCGCCTCCCCCGTGCAGTCCATCTCGAGTGCTCCACCCATGGGTCCATGCGGGGTCCACGCGGGGTCCACGCGAGGTCCATATATGGTCCGTACGGTTGGGCGCCTATCGGAGGTTTGGTCCGTGCTGGTCCAACCTGGGTCCGAGCGATCATGTTTGGTCCAGGGTCGGTCCGGGGTCGGTCCAGGGTCGGCCCGGGGTCGGTCCAGGGTCGGTCCATGCACCACATGCTGCCTTAAAGCATGGCCATACGGGTCCATGCGAGGTCCCCCATGCCAGCGGCGAGGAATCCGTGGTGAGATTTCGATGGACACATGGACCCCACATGGACCGACGAAACACCGCATGGACCCATGGTGAAATGTCGCATGGACCGAGAAATCAGTGGTACCAAGTGTGGGACCCACCCCGGACCGATAGGAACTTTTGGACCAATCAAGTGGTAAAAGCCCGAAGGCTTCATCGACGGGTCCATGTGATCCATTTTTCACGGGTCCATGTGGGGTCCATATGGTCCATACGGGTCCATATGGGGTCCATGGTGGGTCCCTATTGGTCCCGGGACCGCATGGACCCGGCCTTATTTGGTAGGGGTCCCAACGTTTTTTCGTCTTCCGACATCCATCGACATCTTTGCCTCACGCTTGCTCTAGCGACGGCCGTTTTTTTTTGTATCAACATTTTATGCCGACTCACGCTTACGCCTTCACCACTCTGGCCAACAGCACCTCTGCTGCCGAAAAACCGGCCTATCGTACGACGTTTTTGATCTGACCGACGTTTTCTTCGTCAAAATCCACCCTAATTCGACCTTGACATCGACGGATTTGGTTAATTTTACGAAACGGTTACGTTTTTACTTCCAAACCCAAACTCTTTGGCTTCCAGATTTCTGCAGCGCAGTGGTTATGGCCTCGCCGCCCCAGCGAGCGCGCATGGCCGCGATGCAAGCTTCAGTAACTTTACTTCGACTTCGACATTTTACCACTGGTTACGACCTGGTGGTGCCTGGTGGTGCTTATGCACCACACGCTAAACTTCGCTCCAACGTTTTCTACATCGACAACAACATCATGGACTTTGCGTCTAACATCGACTTCGCCTCTCCGCATTCTCCACTTCCGCCCCACCCGTCCCTTGGCCGCCATTTGGTGGTGTGTGGTGGCGTTATCACCACCGCCCACTCCCACTCCGATTCCCCAATCGTCGCCCTTGCTGAGTGCGACGCGTCCATTGCGCACGCTCACCGCATTTTTCGCCTCTCACCGTCTCGCCATCTCTGCACCGACGAGTTTCTTTCGGTGGTGCCAGACCATTTGCCGTTGTGGCCTCGCACAGGCGTTGGTTGATTGTTCGACATTGCAGAGACTGCGGGCCCCAAACCCTAAATGGCACATTGTGCTCAGAAATGTAGAGTGCTTAGTGCCGCAGTGCCTCACTGCTTCTAGCTGGGTCGGCATGGCCCCTAGATGTAACTCTAACATTTCTTCCTAGCCGCCTGTCCGGATGTACCGGCTGGCCCTGCAGTGCACCTCCCTCCTTCGGGCTGAGGTGGTGTCATGAGAGTGCCAACTTTCTCCCCCCATAATGGCTACTGCCCCGCGGTACCGCTTGTGATAGTACTTTGGACCGGTTCCAGTACTATCTCAAGTACTTTCACGCCATATTTCTTTTCGGTGCCTTCTAAGGTTATGCTTACTCTGCTGCACTCATCAGGCAAGTCAACCTTCGGGGCAGCCACCGTGGACTTCTTGGGCTACCGCATCGGTCACAACACCATCGGTGCACAAGACATCAAGTGCAAGGCCATTCAAGAGCTGCCCAAGCCCGAGGACAAGACTGGCGTGCGCTCCATTCTCGGACTCATGAAACTACTATAAGGGCTTGGTGGGCGAGCCCATGGGACCCAACTATTCAGAGATGGCCCGACCACTGAACGACCTGCTCAGAAAGGAAGTGGTGGACGTCAAGGAGGCTTGGGGGAAAGACCAGGACCAAGCGTTCCAAAAACTCAAGGACGTTCTCTGCTCAGGGAGGTGTTTGAAGTCCATCAACTATGGCAAACCCATCTTCCTCTCTGGTCTGCTGCTCCCTAGCTCAGGGCGCAGCTGGGGATCAGTGCGGTCCACCGACTGCTCGATGTCCACTACCAGGAGGAGTTGGAGTGCAGCAGGGGTGTCATACATGTTTGACACTGACCACCCAGAGGTGGCCAGATGCTCCGCCAGATTGATGCGAGTCGCATGGGATGCCCTCAGCCAGGTACAGCCAGTCAGAGGTATGCATTCTGGAGGCTCTCCAGCGGTCTACAGCGACGAAACCATGGAGGTTGGCAAGTTGAGGGTACCTAAGAAAATCGACACAAGGGTGGTCGACAAGAGCTTCTTTCAGGAAGCTAGAGAAGAAGGCGTGGTTTGCTACGAGCCCTGTGGGGGGCTGTGTGCTGGGTTGGAGATGCTCTTGCGCTGCGGCGTCAAGGTCAACAAGTACCTCTATCAGGATATCTCAGCGGCCAGTCAGGCGGTAGCAAGGGCAAGGTGCCTGGCACGCAGTCGCCGACATCCTGACCTGTTCCACGCAGGGGTTGTCCACCTAGAACAGCTGCCCAGCAACCTCGAAGACACCTGCCTCGATGATCTCATTCATGCAGGAGCGCTGTAGAGTGGAGACCAGTGGGTCATAGTATGTGGCTACCCGTGTCAAGACCTATCACCAGCGGGCAAGCTGGCAGGTCTGGAGGGCAAGCACCGCAGGCTGTTCTACCAGGCAGTGCGAATCCTTTCGACGCTGCAACAGCTGCAGCCTCAGCGACCGCCAGCGTACGTGTTGGCGAGAATGTCTCCCCACTGTCGCATCGAGAGAACACGAAGATCAGGAAGGAGGTGTTCCCCATCATCAACAGTGTGGTGGACCAGCCGGTATCCTTTGACGCAGCGCGCGCAGGATCATATGCGCATCGCCTACGAGCACATTGGAGCAACCTGTTCCAGAACCACCAGTTCAACCTGGTAATGTATGGAGGTGGTGGATGGGCAGGCCATCAGACAGATACGTGAGTGACATCCTACAGCGAGGCTGGAAGCCGCGCAAAGTAGTCACTGGGGACAGGAAGCCCCATTACATCGCCAACGTAGTGGGAGAACCCATGCGGGTACTGCCAACCATCCTGGCGACGCAGAACTCCCGAGCCTTTCGTGCCCCACGTGCAGGTACGGTGGTGAGGAGAGATGACGTCAAGGAGGCCCTACCAAATAAGGGCGGGTCCATGCGGTCCCGGGACCAATAGGGACCCCGCATGGACCCCATATGGACCCGTAGGGACCACATGGACCCCACATGGACCCGTGAAAAATGGATCACATGGACCCGTCGATGAAGCCTTCGGGTTTTTACCACTAGATTGGTCCAAAAATCCCTATCGGTCCGGGGTGGGTCCCAAACGTGGTACCACTGATTTCTCGGTCCATGCGACATTTCACCATGGGTCCATGCGGTGTTTCGTCGGTCCATGTGGGGTCCATGTGTCCATCGAAATCTCACCACGGATTCCTCGCCGCTGGCGTGGGGGACCTCGCATGGACCCGTATGGCCATGCTTTAAGGCAGCATGTGGTGCATGGACCGACCCTGGACCGACCCCGGACCGACCCCGGACCGACCCTGGACCAAACATGATCGCTCGGACCCAGGTTGGACCCGTTAAGTTCAGCACGGACCAAACCTCCGATAGGCGCCCAACCGTACGGACCATATATGGACCTCGCGTGGACCCCGCGTGGACCCCGCATGGACCCATGGGTGGAGCACTCGAGATGGACTGCACGGGGGAGGCGATGCGTGGACCTCGCATGGACCCCGCATGGACCCGGGAGTGGCGCACCCGAGATGGGGTGCGTGGTGAAGGCGATGCGTGGACCTCGCATGGACCCAGCATGGGCCCCGCATGGACCCGTAGGGTGGCACACCCGAGATAGACTGCGCGGGGAAGGCGATGCGTGGACCTCGCATGGACCCGTGGTGTGGCGCACCCGGCAACCATGGGTTGCGTGGTGAAGGCGGTGCGTGGACCCCGCATGAACCCCGCATGGACCAGTGGGGGGCGCACTCGAGATGGACTGCACGGGGAAGGCGATGCGTGGACCTCGCATGGACCCGTGGGGTGGCGCACCCGAGATAGACTGCGCGAAGAAGGCGATGTGTGGACCTCGCATGAACCCGTGGGGTGGCGCACCCGGCAAATGGGTTGCGTGGTGAAGGCGATGCGTGGACCTCGCATGGACCCCGCATGGACTAGTGGGTGGAGCACCCGAGATGGACTGCACGGGGAAGGCGATGCGTGGACCTCGCATGGACCCGTGGGGTGGAGCACCCGAGATGGCTGGGGTGCGCGGGGAAGGTGATGCGTGGACCTCGCATGGACCCGTGGGGTGGCGCACCCGAGATAGGGTGCACGGGGAAGGTGATGTGTGGACCTCGCATGGACCCGTGGGGTGGCGCACCCGACATGGGTTGCGTGGTGATTATTATTTTGTGGGTCCATACGATTATTCGGCAGGTCCATGCGGTTATTAAGTGGAGTCCATGTGACAAATATACCGCACGGGGAAGGTGATGCGTGGACCTCGCATGGACCCCGCACGGACCCGTAAAAATATTTACACTGTACATATGTTACAAGTTTTGTCGGTAAGAAACGGTTGCTAGCATACTAGTAATATCATCCCCGATAGGTCCAAAGCGGGTCCAGTGCGGGTCCAGGGCGGGTCCACGACGGGTCCAGCGTGGGTACGACCGAGGTCCATGCTTCAAGCGGCGTGATTGTCTTCATCGTCAGCAACTTCACCAACAAAGTCAACGGTCCGGTCCAGAACCACCGCCAATATACCGGGCTTCTCTCTGATTCCCATAGGCAGTCGGCGGCGGTTCGAGGGTGTGATTGCTAACCGCTTAGGCAGCCACGGTATTGGCACGATGCAAACCTGGGACTCAATTTCTTCAGCTCGGATAATAGAATCCTTCGTGGCCCATGGCAAGTCGGTACGTAGAAATACGGTCTGGCTGATGGGGTCAGCGACAGCGGCCTCTTGAGGAAACCACCTGACTTTCACAAAAATGAATGGGTCGTGGCCGTGGATCGACATCTTGAAGACATCCAGCAACTCCGCGTACCTGATTCATCAGTATAATTCTGGGTGAAAATGGAGATCGCCTAAATAAACTGAACGAATACAACAAGGGCAACATGTGATCCCCATTAGGCCAGGGTGAGGGCGGGATGGGGGCACGCACCAGTCCTGGTTTTCGTATTGGGGAGTGCGAATGCCGTCAACCATTTTGTGTCCAACAAAGATATCTCTGAACTTCACAAGCATGTATCGCTGCATACTCGCCTTATCATGGTCCAGATCACGAGCTCTGAACATGCTACGTCCAACCTTTACATAATTGTACCGCAAAAGTCGTGGCGGTGGCGAGGTAACGAAGTTGATCTCTTCCGTGGAAAATTGTTTCACGACCATTCCTTCGCCATGGGGGTTCGGCTCCTTCCTCCACGTGTTGGCGTCCTCGAAGGTAGGCTCTACCAGACGCAACGGGGCAACGGGGTTTCCAGCAAGTCGTTGCCGACGGACACGTTGTTGATGTAACCTGTTTTGTGAATCAGGTGAAGACATTAGTCCGATGCGGGTCCCGTGCCGGTCCAACGTGCCGCCCCCACGGGGACGTCCGATGGTTCCAACAAAGGACGAGTAGCGAGCGCGACAGGCTGTAAAAGTGATGCAAGTGTGGGTACAAACCGTCGAGATCGCTAATTTTCCGCCCTGATGCGTGCTGCAGCCAATTCAAACTGATGTTGAAGTTCGGCAAACCAATCGAAATGAAGCAGCAGCCAGGATTTGATGTCCTTAATGGTATCTGAAGCCCAAAATATCGAACTTTATTTTAAGATTGTAGCTAGCATGAAATCGAACTGCAATACATGGGGCGGGGCCGGGGCGGGATCTAGGACCGACGGGTCCGGCATGTTGACTCAACAGGGGCGGCACGGTATCACATACCTTCTGATAGCAGTGTGTTCCTGCCTTGACGCTCCACTCCTGATTTCAGCATCATTGAAACCCGCGAAGGTTCGGGGAGTGGATATACAGGTGCCCTCGACCCTCGCGCCAAATCGCTCAACCCGCGACAAAGGTTTACGAGGCGCTCCAACTCTATATTCTTCATGATGCTGGCCACCGGACTCGATCGCGTTTTGACCGCACGCTTCATTCGGCCAAAGTAGTCCTCGAAGCAAAACATCCATAGCTCACGTGCTGGACCGTGCATCATGAGCTGCGGCACGACATGAGTAATAAGGAGATGCTGCATCATCACCAAATCGGCTGGTGACATATGCTTCACCAAGCTTTAGGACCACTTTCACTCTCTCAATGAGACCTGGCATTTCCTGGAAAAGGCAAATATCAGATCTCAAAAAGAAATCGTATGGGTACAATATAGATGCGGACCTATATCAGGGGTGCGAAATGCGGACCATATCAGGGGTGCGAAATGCCAAGAATACTTTAGACTTGGCTCTCTGACTTGGCTTGTGCCGCAATCACATAGATGCGTAGGTGGCAGCACTAGGGGTTGCAGTTTTTGCAAGGTTTGCGTGCAAAGCAAGCAAATTTACTGTTAATAACTAAAACTTTCCAAAATCGGTCACACCCAACTGCGGTGTACGTGCCAATACAATACGCACGTTTAGTACTGCAACTATGGAATTACCCCAGGCGTCTGAAATATGTCTTAGGCAAATTTGACTAACCTAAAACAGCTGTGACACTTTTTTTCATCAACTTATCTTCCTCGTATTTCGGATGTCCCGTAAAATATCTAGCTCCGAGAGCAGTGACGCTTACAGCAAAAATAGCATAAAACTCAACGGTAACTTGCTGCAGGGATCCAGAGGCGATTCCTGCACATTTTGTGATACGGAGCATTGATCTTAAAGCGTCGTACACTGCGGGATCTTTCGTGACTGTATCGGGTGGCTCTAAATCAAACACCGGACCCTCAAAACGGCTGTAGCAGTAGCGTGCACACAGCAGCGCTGGTCGTATTGTAAGATAGAAGTCAACTTTATAACTTAAACACGACCAAAAGAGTTGCGCCCAATCGGGATCGTCGGAAGGGTTTGCCTGGCTTCTGAACACGTGGTCCAAAACGTAGTTGATGTGAAGCAGATACTTTTCTAGTATTCCCTGTTTGCTATCGCAGCTTCTGGTTACGATTTGGTTACGACACTCCTCAAACGTGCACACGACAAAGTCGTCTCCACAGTGTGGACTAAGATAATGCCACGAAAACATCAGGCGCAGCTCGTCACATACGTCGCACCATTCCTGTGCCTGGTAAACGTTTGTCAAGATGCCTTCACAGGACAACCCGTTGTTGCAATGAAGCTTGACAAACAACGGGTTGTCCTTCAATAGCTCGCAGACTTTTGCCATGTACTCTTCTGAACCCGGGTACTTTACGGACAGCCGCTGTATTTTGTTTAGATCTGGTAGTAACTTCCAATGCAAATTAAAAGAAAGTGGACCCAAACCCTACGTTTCTAGACGGGTTCAATACACGTGTTGAACACGTATTGGATGCATATTGGAGGCATATTGAAGACGGTATGCTAATATCTGGACATTCCAATACACGTGTAACATATTGGCCAAACTATTGAACCGCGATCAGCCTGGACACCGCGAAAATGAGTATGCTAGCATGGGCACCCAAATGGTGTCAGACTCACCCACTAGCACTTGGTATCATCTAAGGAAGGGTCTAGCGTTATGGGGACAAGTTTTCACGGCATTTGGACGCGTATCGCAGAAGTCGGTTCTGGGGGGCTTTTTGAATTGGGGCCCCGATGTATTGAAATAAGGCAAAACGATTGGAGGGGTGTTCAATATGTCTGCAACCGCCTGCAACACACGTACTGAACATGTGTTGAACACATGTTGAAACATTCACGCATAAGGAATCGTTCAATACATGTGCAATATGTCTACAATCAGATGAATCATTCAACACGTTTGCAATATATGTGTTGAACACATATTGAAACATTCCCTCATGCAGAATATCTTTAGTACATGTGCAATATGTCTACAATCAGAGTGAATTATGCAACACATGACTGCATGGGGTAAAGGGGTAAGACCCCCCTGCTGCTCACATATTGCATAATACTTACAATATGTCCGCAATACGTATCTGGTATATTACAGGTATATCAAATGTGTACAGAGGCACTACTATGCGTCATCACACTTTCTGCAGTACCACATTCCAGTGGGGATGTCGGTGAGCCCTGCGCATCGCACGTGCATAGCCTCTTTGCAGCCTGCCCTCTCACACAGAAGGAGCTCGCCACCGACTCTACCACTTCCCGCATGTGTCAAAGTGACCATCACTACCTACGGGCCTATCAACGAGTGCAAGTTTCTCCATATTGCGGTCGCTCGTATCAAGTATCACCGCTGAATCCATGCAGGGGTGTTTGACTATCACTACTTGCGCTTGGACTTGATTGGCCAGTAGGTAGGGCTCTCGGTTGTCCATAGTGTACTTGGAGGTGTCCCATGGGTTGAAGGTGTAGTAAGCCTTGGACACCTTGTCCACGCCGAGGATGGAGTTCTTCAGCTTGAAGCTTGCGATCTGAGCTTCCGTGGGCACGGGTAGCCAATCACACTTTAAAAAGTGTAGAGCACACCGCCAATGCTAACCCGCAGAATGGCGTTGATGATACCATACCTGCGCACGAAATGTTCAATGTTTTTGTAATATACGTACAACATGCCTTCAATATGTTGGGGACGTATTGCATATATGTTGCAGAGATATACGAAAAGGCAAAGAAGCATGCAAACTGGTGGTTGAGGTCGTACCTGTCCTCCCACTCGTCATCGGCATCGGCATCATTCTTGGGGAAGGATGCGCGGACGAAACACTGGGTTGTCACTTTCCCTTTGTCCCCGTCTCTAGTGCGATAGAAGACACCGCCGATGTTCACCTTGTTGTACTTGGAACACATGGGTTCGGGATCCATCATGAGCGACTTCTCGTAAGCCGTGTATTGACGACCAAGCCATCCTTCAGGGTCCTCCAATGGACCGAACGCGATCGCGGGCACAACACCCACCTCTTGTCGGTACCGCAGTGCTTGTTTAGAGCGCGCGGCATTCTCCCTGTGATGACAACATATTCTTAGTATACTTACAATATATGATAACCATACAAAAACAAGTTGACAATATGTTGCAGGTATACTACAGATAGTACATGCGTGCGAGCTTGCAGGTTGCACCTCCGCCGGAACAGGTCGTACTCAGCATGTTGTTGAAAAAGCTTTCGGTAAGCGGGAATACTCGCTCGCATCCAGCGGGTCAGTTGGTCAATCTCCAAGGACGTTAGCTCCAATGACTTGCCCTTCTCCCCGAAGGTAGTGACCACGATGCCGGGAGCGGGGCCCGCCATCAAAGCCCGCGGGACACGGCCGGCAGTAGCTCTTTCTCGGTTCAAAAGCATGGTCAGGATGCCTCGTAGGGAGCGCAAGGTTTTCAACCTTAGATAGCCGTTCATGATGCTTGCCACGGGGAACGCATTGTTCTTCACCCACCTAGCTAGCTTGCCATTCATGGACACGAAGGCATACATCCACCATTCACGCACAGGTCCGAATCGCAGGAGCAGATCGGCCCAGTGCCAGACGTTTTATGGGTGTTGATTGCAAGCCACTGTGGAGGACCATTCGCTTCCAAGTCCTCAAAGAAAAGTCTGGTCTGCTCTCTCAAATACTCCATATCCTGCACGTACGAATCAATACGTTTGTAACATATATTCAACATACCTGTGACATGTGGAACTCATATCACACCAACATTGAATACGTACCCGGGGTTCTATGGAATGCGCAGTGCATTCCCGTATGATGATAGTCAGTTTGGACACAATGTCCTGCAGCGCATTGTCGACTTCACCATCATCGCGAGGCCAAGAGGACAATACCGCCAACAACTTGGACTCGAAAGCCTTCAAAGCCGCATGCGCCTTGAGGTGCTTTGCGTATTTTGCGCCGTTGGAGGCGGTTGAGGTGCGCAACAAATGCTTATGCCCATCGCCCCACCGGGTGACTCCCCGCAACTCCTTCAAGAAGGCGAGTGCTGTTTCCCGAGAACGTAAGGTGGTCGAAGCCTTCGGACGCGGTGGGATCCCCATGGACCGTTTGTCATTTTGTACACCTCATGCGGTTCCCCTGTCCGTGTTGCCGTATACCGTCAACACATGTATGACATATTGAACACAATTACAGAAATGTTGCACTAATACAAAACTCACCTTTCGAATTCTGCACCCACTCCGTTTGCCCCCATTCTGGGTGCAGGCCCTCCTCCTCGGCAAATTTGCGCGCGGCCTCGTTGAAATCCAGCCCAAGCAGCGTTGTTGCAAGCCTGTTTCCCAAGTTCATGATTTCGTGCATAGGATCATAGAGCCAATCCAACGCCAAGTTAAAGTACGACAACCTTGCGAATGCGGCGGGCAACTTGAATCCGGTGGCCGAGAAACGTTCCGCCATGTCCGCTTTCGACCAACCTGATTTGGAAAGTGCCTCGTGTATTTCGCCCATTCGCTTGACAAACTCATGCGTGTAGTTCTCCGGCGGCCCTGCATGGCACGTGCACAAGTAATACAAAATATCTGTGGTATGTTGCAGGCATGTTGATGCATGTTGCAAACATGCTGCAAACAATCCCTTACCTTGCACTCCCGCCGGCTAGTGGAGGGCTCGTGGGTGCCTCAGCATTGGGCGGCGGGGGGGACTCCTTGCTTTGGGCCTCGTGCGCCTCGGGGGGCGCCTCGCCCGCATCTCTGCACAATATCGTCCCAACATGTGTTGAACATCCCATCAACATGCTGCAACCATCACGATAGCGTGCTGCAGCACTATTGCGGCGAGCCACGTGAGGAATGGTGGGAGGGAAACCATGCCCCACGAGAGTCCCTTACCTTGCACTCCCGCCGGCTAGTGGAGGGCTCGTGGGTGCCTCAGCATTGGGCGGCGGGGGGGACTCCTTGCTTTGGGCCTCGTGCGCCTCGGGGGGCGCCTCGCCCGCATCTCTGCACAATATCGTCCCAACATGTGTTCAACATCCCATCAACATGCTGCAACCATCACGATAGCGTGCTGCAGCACTATTGCAGCGAGCCACGTGAGGAATGGTGGGAGGGAAACCATGCCCCACGAGAGTCCCTTACCTTGCACTCCCGCCGGCTAGTGGAGGGCTCGTGGGTGCCTCAGCATTGGGCGGCGGGGGGGACTCCTTGCTTTGGGCCTCGTGCGCCTCGGGGGGCGCCTCGCCCGCATCTCTGCACAATATCGTCCCAACATGTTTTCAACATCCCATCAACATGCTGCAACCATCACGATAGCGTACTGCAGCACTATTGCAGCGAGCCACGTGATGAATGGTGGGAGGGAAATCATGCCCCACGAGAGTCCCTTACCTTGCCTCTTGCATGCCACGAATCCTTTCGACAATCCGTTGCAAGCAATTAGGCACCGGTGGAACAAGTCGAAACGATTTCCCCTTAAAGGTTACCGTTGCCGGTTCTAGCTCCAAGATGTCGGAAGGTGGTAACCAAGTCGGCCACGCGGTATTGTCTGGAGATAAATCGTGCGCCAATCTGGAGAAATCGTGCGGGAGCAGTCGCGTTGGCAGCCACTTATGATGCCATACCGTGTCCACTTCCACATAGTGCGGATCGACTTTCCTGCAATGTGTTCCAGGATCCCTACAATATAATCTCAATATGTATGCAACATATGGTAACCATGTTGCATACATGTAGCAAAGAGTCCTGTGAAGCAAGAAAGACACAACCTCAACGTCGAGAAGAAAGAGAAAGGGTGCTACCTCGCGGACAACTCCAGTTCCCTCGTAGATATTGGAAGCAGGGGAGAAGTCCTCTCCGGAGGCCTTTCGGCCAGTTTTCGAGAAAACATTTGTTTTTTTCTTGTTTTGACATATATTTGCATACTTAAGGGTCAAAATTCTTTCGGCCAATCTTCGGCCAAACCCTCTTTTTGGGAGACTCTCTCGGCCAGGGGCCGGTCAATCGCGACAGGACTTCTCCCCTGATTGGAAGATGTGGAGGCGCAATCCACGCCAAAAGGCGTTCCTTCTTCGTAATCGTTTCATACTCCGGGTCGCGGAAGCCTTCCGCGGTACTCCAACCTTCCGGGAATATGAGCTTGATATTGGGAGGGGTTTGAGGGATGTACCCTCCTGAGCATTGGAAGGTTTGATCGGCTCTCGATCGGCTAAGCACCCGCCTTGCGCGGGATTTCTCATCGCGCGCTTGGCTAACGAAGATTGTTGTACGGGGGGGGCCGCCTTCCCTTGGACGAGGGCGGCGGCTCTAGCCGAAGGCAAGCCGGTTCGATGTCGCTCCGCATCACTTGGTGATGATGATTGAGGGGATCGTTCATGGCGAGGTCGCTTTTCACCATGAACAATTTGATCTCCTCGGACCATACTGCATTGAAGTCCCCTTTACCACGCCCATCACCCTTCGAAAATGTACTGCAACTATGCTGTAATATATTGGACATATACTGCGGACATATTGACGATATGCTGAAGGAACTTTCAAGTAAAGCAATAACCCAAAAGTAGGTTTTCGGACCCCCCCCACAAAAAACGCACACAAGCTATGTCGCAAAATATAGCTCCTGAGTCCATATAACAAGTCTCACCAGAATTGAAGAACATGTTTTTTCAACTTTTTTAGGGCTCACTTCAACACTTCCGCAGCATACTGAAAGGGGGGGCTAAAGGCAGGGCTCAAGGTCTTGAGCCCTCACGTATTGAAGTGAGCCCTCACGTATTGAAGTGAGCCCTCACGTATTGAAGTGAGCCCTCACGTATTGAAGTGATCCCTGCCTTGAGCTCTGCAGGCGGTTGCACGCGGTTGCACGCATATTGACCTTTACAAAAATTTAAAAAACTTTTTAGAGGAGAATCTGTTCAATACTACTTCAATACGGGAGGGCTCACTGCAATACGTTACCGCTTGCAGGCGTATTGAAATGGCGTATTGGAGATGTATTGAAAACTGCTGATGTCAGCTTTGCCAGTGCCACGTCAGACGGATCTTCGCAAAACTGACTTGGCACTTTTTCGACCCATCTCCAATACGCCATTTCAATACGCCTGTAATCGCTAACGTATTGCAGTGAGCCCTCATGTATTGCAGTAGTATTGAACAGATTGAACAATTTTCGGGGAAACAATTTTGGAATTTTAATTTTTAGGAGAATCTGCACCCCTCGTTCGTGAATCGAACGGCCGAAATCGTAACTCAAGAAGTAACCCCAAAATACTCAAGAAGTCCCCCCGAAATGGTCCAAAAAATGGTCTGGAAAACCCCTCCACTGGGACTCGATCCCATCACCTCAAGAGTGTGAGAGCGACGCTTGTCCACTACACCAGTACAATGGATTGATTTAATTTAGAGTAGTGTAGTTTTCTTACCACTTTTTCAATGCAATGTCACTGAGAGTCTGAGACATCGCATCGCATCGCATCGTCATCATCGTCGTCATCGTCGATCGTGCTCGCATGACGATGACGAGTCGATCCGATGTGACTTCAGGGAAAGTTTTTGAGCACTTCGAATTTTCTGAACGGTCAAGTTCAAACTCACGTTATTGCACTCTTCACAGTTCGCCGTCAGCAGTGTTGCAGCAGCCTCACCAGTGAGTTGCGTGCTGTGATATTTTTAATTCTCACAGGTTGCAATATGGCACTGGTTTGCAGTGCATGTTTTGGTCATGCGTGTGTATTATTTTGTGTGTGCTTCGCGCGCTCATACTTGGCATGCGTGAAACTTTGACTAGGGAGTGAACGGGAAATTCCCGCGAGTCCTTTGCACTCGATATAGTTGGTTCAAATCAACTCACTCCACATCCCCCTTTTACTTTCCTTTGCTTCTTTCGTTGACGACTGCTAATTTCTTTCTTCTTTACTAAACGTTAGTTGGTTGGTTTCGTTTTTCAGATCCGCTGAAAACGTTCGCGTGGCGAAGTCATATTAGGTTTTCATCTCGCGTTCATATTCGCATTTATTTGAGGTTGCTCGGTTGTTAATTATGTTTTCAATAAAGGTTTATTTTGTGCTTTTCCGCTTTTTACTAAGTGTTGGCTCTTTACTTTCCTTTTCAGATTGGCTGTTTTCGAGGAGGGCGAAATGGAGGAAATCGACCGCCTCGAGTACAACGTCAACTTCAAGCATCCCTTCAAACATTCTACGTTGATAAGTCCTTTATGTTTTCAATAGAATATTCTTTTGTGCGTTTCCGCTTTTTTACTAAGTGTTGGCTCTTTACTTTCCATTTTAGATCGGTTGTTTTGGAGCGAAGCGAGATGGAGAAAATCGACCGCCTCGAGTACAACGTCAACTTCAAGCATCCCGTCAAGCGTTCTAGATGAATACATTGATTTTAGGTTGGCATCTTGTAAATAGAAAGTGCACGAGTAGAACATCATTTTGCGTATTGTAAATAGAAAGTGCACGAGTAGAACATTATTTTGTGTATTCGTTGGTATGATGAAATTTGATAGTCCCATTCGTATTCCTTTCTGCCTAGCTAGATACATGTTAATCGTAGTAAAGATGCTCGAGTGTTCCCTACTATTCTTATTTTGTTTATCTCGCATAGCATACGCATAGTGGAAACATAGAGAACACACTGCATGTTGCAAATGTGCAATATGTATGCTATAGGTCTATAATATATATCCAACATAGGCAACTTTTATTTCAATACATATGCAATATGTCCACAGTATATATACAACATATTGAATTTGCATGTTCAATACGTATACAATAGGTCCGCAGTATGTATCCAACATACTGAATGTTCCGTTTCAATATATATGCAATATGTCCGCAATATATATACAACATATTGAATTTTCATGTTCAATATGTATGCAATAGGTCCGCAGTATGTATCCAATATACTAAATGTACCGTTTCAATACATATTCAATAGGTCCACAATATATATACAACATATTGAATTTACATGTTCAATACGTATGCAATATGTCCGCAGTATATATCCAACATACGGAATGTTCCGTTTCAATACATATTCAATAGGTCCACAATATATATACAACATATTGAATTTACATGTTCAATACGTATGCAGTAGGTCCGCAGCGTGTATCCAACATATTGAATGTTGACTTACGATATGTATACAATATGTATACAATATGTGGGCAATATGTCTGCAACATGCCTTCATAGTGTTTGCGACATGCATGGTGCATGTCTCCAACCCTATACTACACATGTGTTGAAGGCATATTGAAATAACTCTCTGCATCAGAACTTCAATATGTCTCCAATACATGAGGGCTCACTGCAATACTATGTTGAACACATGTTGGAGCGCTTGCAGGCATATTGCACACATATTGTAACATTTTTTATTGTATTGAACATTTATTGTCAATACGCGTGCAATATGCCTGCAATATGTGTTCAATACGATGTATTGCACGCGTCCAGAAACGTAGGGAAAGATAACAACACCGGAATAAGATTGAACCTCCAAAGGGCAGGTTCGTCGTATTCGCAAACTTGTTTACGAAACTCAGTTGAGGTCGGGCAGGTTACCAGCAGGCGTTCAAAATGTGTCGTAGTCCTTTTTTTTGATTCTCTTCAGTTCGTGACATAGCTGCAAGTAAAACACCTTTGTAAGCTTTCCGTCGGCAAGAGTAAAAAAACACACGTCGCGTATGACAGGTTGCTCACGTACCTGCGTGCATGATTTTTTGAAACCAGGTTTCCGTGATATAGAACCGGTCACGGGTGTCGTCCACGGTTACCCAGAGCAGATTATCGATAAACTTTTTTAGTGGGTAAGAATCGCGCTGGGGTTGGGTGTCCCTTAAAGCCGACAGTGTTGCACGCAGGTCCACGGCGTCAGGTTCTGCACTGTTTGGTTGCTCGGAGTTTCTAAACTCTGTGCACCGAAGCCGGTCGTCATCAACGTCATCAACAGACCCAAAGAAGTGCTTGTGCAAAAAATCGTTGACACGCTGGTCGAGTAAGCCAAACGAATCCTGCGTAGGTATCACGTAGGATACACGCGCTACGCGGTTCCAAGATAGTATAAGGTGAACGCCTTGTGCCATATGACACACGGCTGCAAATTGAGAAAGCTTATCAACGGTTTCGTCCAGTCTCTTAAGAGCGGCAGTCACATCTTTCAGCACGATTCCTGTGTAGATGTGCCCGACGTAATGTGTATAAGTCGCTGCATTCACGCTAGCAAAATTGGCTGTATCTATCGGTGAAAGATATGGCAGCACCGCGTCTGTTATCGTGTCAAAAGCATTTTTAGAACCAACGCCTGAGTTGGGGGCCTTTGATGGCGGGTCCATTTTTTTTAAACCTGTAAGAAGAAATTTGCCTTGAACAACGCCGTCAACGCCAAGCTGTGAATAGGTTAGGCACAACGCGTCTGACTGATAAGTGGTCGTACGAATACTTAATAGACAGGTTCAGCAAGCCGAATTCGGTCAAAAAACGGGTGACGTGGACAATTTCACGAGACACGTCGGACGTTGGCGTAATTTTGCTCCGAAAGATTCTTACGCGTGAAATGAAAATTAACACTGAGGGCTCCGTTTTTTCTTAACACTGTAAATCGTCCGAATTCGGGAAATCGCTCCCGAATTCGGATGAAAATTGTTTATATAAATTGAAAATCACGCGTGCGCTTCATGCATGTGACGGATTTTGGCTCCCAGAAGATGCTCTTTTGTTTGTATGTGGTGTGCACATGCTACTGCAGTGCGGTCAAAAGACTGCGGAGAATTGACCGTCGCTGCCATTTACAACATTCGATATCGCGAAAGCATTCGAAATCTTTGCGACTGCGTACTGTTTCACACGAAAAATGGATTTCGCGTTTTTTGCGAGACTGAAAGATTCCCTGGCGTCATTTTGGAATTACGCCAGGACCCAAGAAGTGACTCGACACAAAATCCGACGTGGCACCGGGATTTGGTCCCGAATTATGAAAAGATGCCTTTTTGCGGAACCTCTCTAATATCAGCATACGCCCGAAGGGTGTGATTTTGTAGGGGGTACGTATAAACGTACAGGTGGTGAAAAAATAACCCCAATTCCCTCGCTCACTAAGACGAGCGCGCTCGTGTGCACGCTCGGCGGCAGACGCGTCGCCCGTGAATCGCCCACGATATCGAACGGTGGCCTTTAAACACAGTAGCACGCCACCTTCACTGTTTGGTACCACCTCGATTCACCAATCAACTCTTTTGCCCGGCGGTCCAACAAATCTAAAAATGACCCGCCCTTCATATCACCTTGTCGCAATTGAAAATACCTAACAACCTTTGCCTTTGCCACGAAAAAAAAATACCAGCCCCAGCAGCAGTCCAGAAACCGCTGGTCAGCATAATATGGCTCTCAAATCAGGAATGGCAAATGTGATGAGCATTACCCTGACATGTGGAGAACAGTCTGAGAATCACGCTGGCATGCGGAAGCAAGGCGCCGGTTTGGCAAAAGAGGGTCTCACGGAGCTGGAACTGCAGCACGCCAGAAAACGCTTATTGGAACACGGTTGTGAGCGGGTGGAGGTTCGTGAGTTGCCATGCTCGGAGTACGTGAACAAACGAGGCTATTTGTTGCACGCGCCAGATGGGGTGAACGCCGTCCTTCTTGCGGGATGCACAAGGCTGAGTGTTCCACTGGATTTCAGGAATAACCGCCCCTACACCCACCAAGATTTGCTCGAGGAACATGCCGGTCTCGAGTGGAACACCCAATACTTTGACGTCATGAAAAAAAAAAGTGATGCAAAAAAAAGCGCGCCACAACCTCTGTTACGCCGAAACGCGCGTCGAGCCGGCTTTGGAACGAGGCCAGGGTACCGTGTACGGCTTTGCGGAAGTTCCTTTGACCGCCGTGTACCGCGCGGGTCTTGAGGTCATTTTTGGCGAGAAGCTGGTTGGGTGCCAGATGGAGGGTAATCGATACGACAACGTCGGCAAGCAGGGCATCGGAGTGCACGGTGATCAAGAACGCAAGATCGTGGTGGGTGCCAGATTGGGCGCGTCTCACGCGTTGGGATTCGCGTGGTTCGAACATGGCGAGTATCTTCGCATGGTGGGCGAGCCTTTCATGTTCACGCTTTCGGGGGGATCTTTGTACGCCATGTCAGAGAAGTCCACCGGGTGGGACTTCAAAAACGTTCACGTCACAGGTTGCCACCTCCGTCACGCAGCGGGAGCTGCTGGGTACATCGATTTTCATGCTTACGTGAAGAGCAACAAAAAGCGTCGTTTGGCCAGCAAAAAGTATCGCGCGGCTCGCTGTACCGCATCCACGGTTGAGACACCCGCTATGTCATGCGGGAATCGGTGATACGCGAATTGAGGGCGTTGTATATAGGGTGAGAAGTTGTAGGTCTGCTTCGACAATCCGTTTTTTTTTGACACCCATTCCAGGTTAGGACAACTTTGGACACTACGACAGTCTAAATATATATGTGATATGTATCTTCCGTTGAGTCTGCAAACATGTCTGTAACAATGAGTATGCCTTTCGTCAAACCCGAGGATTATCCATGTCACAAGAAAAAGGAGCCTGCCGCGGCTGCTTACGCCCTGGAAACGCCACCGGAAGAGGTTGAGTGCGAAAAGTGCACCATCTGTATAGATTGCGTTTTTGATTTAGAAAAGGAAAATGCGTTTCGACTGCCATGCGGACACGTGTTTCATTTTGAGTGTATCGATAACTATATATAAGCTAGTGAAACCCTCAGCTATGGCCACGTGTGGCTACTGCCCTGTGGTATGGTACTGTCACAAGTACCAAAATGTATGCTTTATTATGGGCACTAGATGGGGTGTATGAGTCCCATGAAGGTTTTGAAAAATCATTTAGGACCCTTTTGAATTGTTATTGATGCTGAAATGTACTCTCGTGAACTTTAGGTATGTGTATGTGCGGTGTGCTTTTGGGGGGTGTAACGCCATAAAATTAATTAAATTTTCTGGTACTGTCACAAGTACCAAGCGCGCGGTGACTTAAAAGGGCACGCTATGTGGCCACGAGGTGGCATGCATGATGTCAAATTTCATTATTGGGATGTATCCTAAGTGGTCGTCATGCGTTGTGCCATTTGAACGTCTTTAACGCCAGTATTGGGATTCGATAACACCCAAGGGTGTGATAAAATGGCCTCTCAGCATTTTTTGTAGTAATATCGGGAGCGGTTTCGTACTTAAGTTCCATGTGTAGAGTCCAAGTACGGCAACTTCTCATGCATGTAAAGGTCTTGAAAAATCGATATATGGGTTTACTTTTGATGTCGTCATAAACGCTGGTGAGGCGATCCGACGTTATAATATACCTATTTCGTAGCTTTAGTGCCACGACTAGGCTCCAAAATCGACGATAGCCCTCATACTTAAGGAATCTTGAGTTGGACCATTTGGTGGAGATGGGATGTTTAGCATGTCGCAGTTTCAGCGACGGGCAGTATGCCAACTGCCCCATGCTCACATCCATCATTGGCCATGTTATACAGCTTCAATTTGAGCCATCGCTGGGTTGAATAGAATCCCAAGTCTGTTCAAAAAGAAATCCGAAAGTAGCGCCATGATTTCGAAGACAAGTGAGACACCATTGTGTAACACAAAACTCCACCTTGTTGGCAATATGCATCCACTGGGAGGGCTACACGTAACCTATGGACCAATGGGGCATAATACAACTCAGTTTGGGTCGTTAAGGTAATGGTATATCATGGATATCACCATCAGGATGGAGGAGGACATCAAAAAAAATTCTAGCGTTTTGGTACTTGTGATAGTACCAGATTCGATTCTGGTACTATGACTAGTACCACTGGGCAGTAGCCACGTGGGTACTAAATCAGGGAAGCACCCCGCCCCCGTCGGGGCGGGGTGTTGGACCTTCAAAAGAATTGTAGGGAGAGGTTTACCTTCAGAAGAATTGTAGGGCTGACAACCTCACGAACGATGGAGCATATCTCCCCAACATAATCCGCGTGCAAAGGCCTTTCCACGAGCCCATCCCGACCAGACCAGCTCGAGAGAACAGGCAAAACTCCTGAAGTCATCGCCGTGATGCCCAATGCCGCCTTCAATCTTCGAGGAATGAAATTCTCGTTAGCCTTCAGTTGCATAAGCTTCTGAGCCAGTGGCCCCCATGATTTTGGTGCGCTCAGATTGTCACGTAACCACACGGTCATGGCTTCCCTCGACGGCTTCGACGGTGCCCACGGAGAAGGTTTACCTGCCGTGGGCACAAAGCGACAGGGCAGGATTGCGCCCCTTGGCCCCTACTTGGGTCCCGCCCCCGTACCCGTTGGGGCTAGCCTGGGTCGACATGGTTCCCACATGTGGTACCCCCCCCCCTCCCCCAGATTGGCTACTTACCAGCAAGTCGCTGAGCTGCTGTTCGAACACGTGTAGCATTGCGAGGTTGCGGAGGCGCAACAAGCCAGGCCCGATTGACCTTAAACTCTCTTGCAAAATTCCGACAATGCGCTGACCAGTTGCCACCACAAATCGATTTGTGTAAGCGTTGGACCAAGTTGCTCAATATGTGCATCAAGTCCAAAAGGTACATGTGTATGACGTGGAAGTACACCAATCTGGAGAACGCGCAAGGAGTTTTCACACCAAACTTCTTGAAACTATCTTGTAACTGCTCTTTGGAAGCGCCGTTCTTCGCCATGCCTTTGTGCAACTGCTGTATTTGTCGGACACGTTCATCGGTGTGGAGGTCAGTCTCGGTATCGCCACCTGGGTAAGTAAGTGTACAATCCATAATGAATTGGGGCAGATTGGGGGCGGGTTGTTGGCGGTACGGGGGCGGGATAAGGGCGAGACAGGGGCGGGGCCAGGGCGGGACTCGGACAGTGCTTAGTAAGCACCAACGCTCCTATCACAAACTTCTCGGTAAACGCGACAGGTACAAGACGGGGGCGGTATGGGGGTCAAATACCGGACCGACATGGGACCAACATAGGACCGATCTATATGAGTATGATTGTACATCCAAGAATGGGCGGACCTCGTCGCTTTTGGTACTTCTCCAGAAATATCGTTTTCCCCATCTTGCTTTTCCCCTTTCCAATGCCGTTGATCAGGCACTTCAAGCATCCCATAATGGCAGTCGCAGCCATTCGTCGGGATGCGTCCACAAGGCCAACGTAATCCATGAGTACCGCGTACACCATGCATCGAACTGTAAATGGTTCTTTCTCGATGACGTCGAAAACCGTATGACCAGTGGACCACAATACCTCTAGCTCATCCACCAGGTGGTCGTAAAAGAGCGAAGTGTCCTTGGGCTTGCCCTCCGCAATACCATACGTGAACACGTGCTTGTGTCGTTCTTCCCCGGGCATGTTGCCAATCGTGAAGCAAATGGGCATGATGCTGGATAGCTGATCGTTGAACGGGTTGATTCCATCCGCGCAAAGAATAATCCATAGATTCCGGCGGTCCGCGAAGAATCTGGGGAACTTCTGGACCAAAGCTCGGAGAGCAGGAGAATCTGCATTCGCAAGGCCGGGTCCAATGTCATTTCCCCATGGGTCCGGCAATTCGCCCTCAAATGTACCACATACCGAACCAACTATAATATCAAACTAATCGCCGATTGAGCTAGGATGACGAGAGATGGGTCCCACAGGTTTCCCTATACAGGGCGGGATAAGGGACCGATAGGGACGGGAAAGGTACTATGGGACACTCAACAGGGCTGAGCAATTTTACATGATTCGCACCATGTATCCCGGTGACTTTGTCTGGTTGTTCGTCAGGAAGCTTGGTCGCATCGAAGCTCCGCAGTCCGCACCATCGCGGCATATTCTGGACAGAGGAAGATGTACTCCAGCAGTGATTCCAAAGGCCAGTATCTGAAAATAGATCTTGCTCGACCATTCGTTCTCACCCCGTCGTGTTCTTTCCCCAACCGATACCTCGAAGTCTTACACTTTGGACATTTGTCGAGCTCGCTGTGTTCACCCTTGCACATGATGCAGCCCTTGATGCACACGTGCACCTCATTGTACGCTCCGTAGAAGGGTTTAAACCGCTTTAATGTCTCGGGGTACGTGCGAGGAAGGACTTGCCGTTCTTCGTTGTTAAGGAGCCTTCCCCGGACGATGTCGAGAATAGATGCAAAGATGGACTGAGTCCCGTCGTGCTCGACCTGCATCTCCAAAAGGCCAAGTAACAGTCCGTTGATCTTGGAAATGTCCTGCAGGGCGCCAACACTTCATCAGTCCATCCGCGCTTGGTACTAGAAGGATGCATGTGTAAAGTCATGGGGCAATATGGGTCCCCATCCGGTACCATACATGGGACCGGGCCGTTCACTCAGGTCCCATATCGGTCCCATGTGGGTACCTTAACTTGCAAGCAGCACTCACTACTGTAACCGTACGAGGCGGTATGTACTGGTCCTAGACCGGTACCACGTCCCGTACCAATAGGTCCCCCAAATGTTCCCAATGGGTACCACATCCTGAACACTCTACTCACCACATCGTCTTCTCCATCGGAATCGCCCGCAGAATCGTCAGTAAGGTCTTCGGCATCTTCATCCTCCTCGCCACTAACTTCCCCGTCGCCGTTGTCGTCTCCAGATGACGATTCGCCATCATCATCACGTAGTTGTTTCCCAAACCCCAAGTCCTCGATGTGTTTCGCCAACGCTTCAAAGTTGGATATCACCTCGGCTTCCCGAGAGGTATAGTCACGATCCGCACCGCCCATCTCATCATCTCGGGGAGATGATCGCTCATTCTCTTCTTCGAACTCCTCTTGCGGAATGTATACACCATATTGTTTGACATGTCGGAGAATTTGACGGCGGCCAAGTTCACGTGTCGTAAGCCCTCGGTGGTGGCATTGATTACACGGACAAATGCCATACTCTGAAACGTAGCGTCCAGGGCGGCTTCCTTGTATGCCCTGTGGAGTCGCCATCTATCGTCACATAGACAAGTGCCAAACCATTTTATCCAGCATGGTGCAGGTAGAACGCCTGCAAAAGGTCGTACACGCTGGGGTGAGTAAGTGTTTAAAGCGAGCAGTACTATACGGGGGCGGGGTCTCGGACCGATAGGAATCACTCAGTCCATAACCGGTCCCGAACCCCGGACCCGTAGGAACCATGCCTTGGACCCCACACGGACCCGTCGGTACCATGCCTTGGACTCCATACGGACCCGTCGGTACCATGCCTTGGACTCCATACGGACCCGTCGGTACCATGCCTGGGACCCCACATGGACCCGTCGGTACCATGCCTTGGACCCCACACGGACCCCACACGGACCCGTTCGGAATCCACCGCAGCAAGACGCCGCAACCCTAATAAACCCTATGGTCCCATAGGTGGAACACAGCCCGCCCCTATGGGGTAAAGTAAAAAACAACTGGGTCTAGGGCGTGAAACAGGGTCCATGTGGTCCAAAAATGTCTGACCATGCATGGACCTCGCATGGACTTGCCAAATAACCCGTTGAACCACTGTGGGACCGACGGCATGGACCCGTAATGAAGCCTATGGGACCGACGCACAGGTGTTTTTGCCTTTTTTGCTTAAAAAAGTGCATTTTGGGGTTACGCGTTACACATGGACCTCACTTGGACCGACCAGTGTTAAAGGCTCGCTCTCACGCTGCCCCCATGAGGATTAGCGGGTCCCCGAGATTTTACAAAAAAAACAACTGGGTCTAGGGAACGAAACAGGGTCCATGTGGTGCAAAAATGTCTGACCATGCATGGACCTCGCATGGACTTGCGTCGGACCACACATGGACCGACGGCATGGACCTGTGATGAAGCCTATGGGACCGACGCACAGTTTCACATTTTTGGGGATTCGAGTCACATGGACCTTGTCAGGGTCATGACCGATGACATATGTGTCATACATGTCATACGTGTCATACCTGTCAGACATGTCATACCATGTCAT
>LGRX02006582.1:0-38268 GCA_001247695.2 Cymbomonas tetramitiformis
AGATGGCACATTTAAAATGGAGGCCACCGACGACCCCAACTCTCCCTTAGAGGCCTCTGCAGCCCTATCAGAGTCATCTTCATCCTCATCATCGGAAGCAGAGGGTGACAACGCTAGGCAAAGGGGGGGGGAAGTTACCTCTGACGAGGAAGGCTGCAACAGCGACAGCACAGTAGCAAGCATAGCCACCCTAGTCTCCGACAGCAGTTCGTCTGAATCTGAACAAGATGCAACAGAGCAGGAGGACTGGGCTCAGGAGCAGGTGTGTGCTCTGCGACCGGCGACGTGCCCCACATCAGCGCAACCCGCTGTGCGAGACTGGGGACCTTACCCCACAAGGGCCAGATGGGAGGCATTCCAGATGCTTCCACGAGAGCGCAGGGAGCAGGCTGCACAGCACCACGCGGAGGAATTGGAACCTGAGTGGGAAGAGGAGGCGTACTGTTTGTGGAAAACAGGACAGGCACTGCGTCTGCGGCAGGAGCAGCGGAGGGGCAGAGGGGTGAACCACAGTAGATCGCGCAGAGTTAGCGAGCCAGTACTGGCAGCACCTATAGAAGCTGAGACAGGGCAAAGCAAAGATGGGTATAGCTGTTTCAGGAAGGAGGCACCAGCTGCTGCAGCGACACCTAGTGAAGAGCAGAGCAGCGGCGCGGATGGCAAGGTCAAGCAGCACGAAGGCGAGACCAAGGAGGCCAAGCCGGATGAGATGGACGCAGAGGTACCACAATGGATCCTGGACGAACTGGTGAAGCTGAAGCAGCGATACCAGGACGTGGTGGGCATGGAGCTTCCCAAGGGCGTCGTGGACCGCGACCACAAATCGCCGCTGCGCGTGGACCCCGAGTACCGTGATGGCGCACGGCACAAGAGGTGCTATAAGCTGTCCATGGAGGAGTTACGACAACTTCGTGGGCAACTGGACGAGCTCTTGGCAAAGGGATACATCCGTCCCTCGTCTTCACCTTGGGGCAGTCCAGTCCTGAAGGTGCCCAAGCCCTCCAACCCCAAGGAGCTGCGACTGGTGATCGACTATCGCCAGATCAACGAGATCACTGTGAAGGACCGTTACCCTCTCCCTGACGTGCAGTCCCTCATCGATGACCTTCAGGGAGCGACTATCTTCTCCACCGCGGACGCTCTGTGGGGATTCTGGCAGGTGCCCATGGAGGAGGACGCTATCGAGAAGACAGCGATGACCACGCCGTTCGGAGCTTATGAGTGGCTGGTTATGCCCATGGGGTTGTCAAACAGTCCTTCTTGCTGGCAGCGTATGATGCAGAGCTACCTAGGACATCTCCCATTCGTAAGGGTGTTCGTGGACGATATCATGATCTTCAGTAAGAATCCAACTGAACACCTCGATCATTTGAAGCAGGTGCTGGAGGTCTGCCGTCAAAACAAAGTCCGGCTGAAGGAATCAAAACTGCGGTGTTTCAAGCGCTCGGTACGGTTCCTCGGGCATGTAATTGATCGAGAAGGATGCCGACCCCAGCAGGACAAGATCGCCGCAGTACGGGATTGGCCCAAGCTGGAGACGGTCAAGCACGTGAGACAGTTCCTGGGACTAGCTGGGTTCTACAGGCGGTACATCCAAGGATTCTCTGACCTGGCGCACCCGCTCACCAAGCTGACCAAGAGCTTAGTGCCCTGGGAGTGGGGCCCAGAGCAGGAACGAGCATTCGAACGGTTGAAGCACGCGTTGACCACAGCCCCTACGTTGATCCTGCCAGATCAGAAGGCAGCCCACAACGGCACCAGTCCATTCGTCGTACAGACGGACGCCAGTGCGGTGGCACTGGCTGGCGTGCTGATGCAGGATCTAGGCAAGGGCCTGCAACCCATAGCCTTCGAGAGCAAGCAGTTCTCGTCTGCTGAGCAGAACTACCACGCAGGTGAGCGTGAGCTAGCCGCCATCCACCACTGCACTACGCAGACTTGGAGACATTACCTGATATTCACGGAGTTCAGGTTAATGGGGGATCATGCTCCTCTAAAGTGGTTATTCGCACCTGGACGGGAGCTCAGCCGACGCCAGGCTAGGTGGTACGAGGACCTGGTGGAGGTGGGCGTGCATGCGATGGAGCACGTGCCAGGGCGCACGCTGGTGGTGCCGGACGCGGCCTCTCGCCGACCGGACTACGTGCAGACGACAGCGCGAGACGGGCTTAAGGAGGCGGGGTATGTGGACCCGAGCACCGACCAGCCTGTATCCGCGGAAGAGGGCCGAAGAGCAGCGGGAGCTAAGGGGAACCCAGCAGAAGTAACCAAAGCTAAGGCTGAGGTGAACGCAGCGGTAAAGGAGAAGAAGATGGGGAAGGAGGACCCTAGCTCTCCGCTGGACGCGGGGTTCAGTTCAGCAGACGAGGAGGACGAGGAGTACCCTCCAGTGAACCCTCCTGTGGTGACTGGGAAGCTGACGCAGCTTAATGGACTGTGGTGGGCGGAGACCCCCGACCTGTGGCGCGACGCCATGGACACAGTGGCCACGATGGCGGCAGCCTCTGCCCTTGCGGGCGTAACTACTAGAGCGGCAGCAGCAGAGCAATCAGCAACAGGTGATGACCCAGCGTCTCCCTTGGATGCAGAAGCCGTTCTGTCAGAGACACCCCCAGCACAGCCGCCTGCAACAGTAGCTCAGAAGCCAGCAGCAGAGCAGCAGCAGCCATCAGCAGCAGCGCAGCAACCAGCAGCACAACCGCCAGCGACAGCAGCAGAGCGGCAGCAAGCAAGTCCAAGGATCCGACCCGGAGGACCGCTGGTGGACAAGCAGGATTGGAAGTTGATCTCCTCGGAGTTCGCTAGGCTGCAGAGCAAGTACTCTCGAGCACTGGGAGGACCATTCCAGGTGGATGCGTGCTGTGACGCTATGGGTCAGAACCGACAGGTGAGCACATTCTGGACTGATTGCTTGAACGAGCAGTGGAGGGGTCGTATCGTCTGGTGCAACCCCCCTTTTCAGACCCCAACGTGAGCATTGAGGACATTCTGCGACACTATGCATCTGAAGCAAAGCAGGACCCGTGCCACACAGCCGCCTTGTTCTTGTTGCCCGACTTCCCTCAGGCGAGTTGGCGACCGTTGCTACGTGAATTTGGCCTGGAGATCGTAGAAGTCATCCCAAGGGTGAACGAGCATGGTGAGCCCAACAGACTGTTTACCTCACCTGGAGAGGAGAGAGGTCACCGCTCGGCTCTGCAGGAACTGCCAGTCCCATGGCCAGTGCTAGTAGTGATAGCCAGGCCGCAGAAGCCATCCAGCAAGCTGGCCCCACGCGAGAGACCCACAGCGCAACCAGCAGTCACGCTCTCCGGAGCAGCAGCAAAGGTCAGAGACAAGTCGGGAACGGTGGAGCCAGGGGTGTTCTTGCGAGCGCTGAGAGCTGAGCACAGACGGAGCGAATATCTCAGGACCCTGAAGCAGGAGCTGCTAAATACCCAGCATCATCGCACAGAGCATTTCCGGTTGGTAAGCGACATTATCTGGAGAGTGGCTGAAGGGCGCTATCAGGTGGTGCTGGCACCGGACTCGCCCTTGCGGGAGCTAGTGTTGAGAGAAGCTCACGAGGCACCATCCGCAGGCCACACTGGCAGGGACAAGACGCTGGAACGGGTCCGAAGACGTTTCTGGTGGCCGCGAATGGACCTAGATATAGCAGAATGGGTAAAGACGTGCGTGACGTGCCAGCAGACCCAGCCGCGACAAGGGTATCCCATGGGGCTGTTGCAACCGCATCGAGTGCCAAGCAGGCTCTGGGAGGTTGTCAGCATCGATTTCGTAACCGGGCTTCCGATGACTCAGCGAGGAGTAAACGCCTTCACCACCTTCACCTGCAAGCTGAGCAAAATGGTACACGTGGTGCCAATGACCTACAACGACAGCTCTGCAGAAGTAGTGGTAAGATTGTTCATGGACGCAGTATGGCGATTGCACGGAGCTCCAATGAAGATAGTGTGCGACCGAGACCCCCGCTTTCGCGACGCCATGACTCAGGAGTTCATGCGACTGATGGGCGTCAAGGTAGCTAGCACCACTCCCTATCACCCTCAGAGCGATGGGCAAGCGGAACGCAGCAACCACACCGTGGAGCGTATGCTGCGCTGCTACGTGGCTGAGAACCAGGAGGACTGGGACCTCTGGGTGACACCTGTGGAGTACGCGATCAATGACTCCACGTCAGCAGCGACTGGATTCTCTCCTTTTGAGTTGGTGTACGGACACGCTCCCGCAACTCAGCTGGACTTCTTCATGGACGCAGCCTTAGAAGGTGGGTCAAGACGAAGAAAAGGTGGGCGAGTAGCGGCAGATAAGAGAGGAACTGCGCACGAGCTGGCCAAGCAGTTCGCGCGGCAACTACAGGCAGCGCGGGTGAACCTGCAGATGGCCCAGCAGCGCATGATGGAGCAGTTCGACGCACGACACCGGCTACAGCACATTAAGGTGAATGATCAAGTATGGGTGGATGGTCAGCACCTGACTCTGCCTGGAGATCGGGGGATGAAGCCGAAGCTGCGCAAGCTCAGGCACGGTCCCTTACGTGTAGTAGAATGTCTGTACAGCGACAGGCAGCAAGAGCTGCCAGAGCAGGACCGTGGAGCCCCGTCAGCGTACAGGTTAGAGCTACCCGTGCATTGGAAGGTGCACGACGTGTTCACAGCGGATCGGCTTACCCCAGTTCAGTCGGGAGCCAAGCACTTCGTGAGCAGGCGGGAGGAAGTGGCACCGCCACCAGTCTTGGTAGAGGGTCAGAGGGAGCGTGAGGTGGAACGCATCATCAGTACTCGCTTCAGGAAGTTAGGTGGGAAGGCTGGCGGGACAGTGCAGGAGTGGCTAACCAAATGGAAAGGGCTGCCGCATAGTCACAGCCAGTGGCGAACCCGAGAGGACTTGGAAGGGCGAGGGGGCAGGCTAGAACCACTGCGAGTCTTCGAAGCTGAGGAGGAAAGGCTGAAGAAAGCTCCAGAGAAAAGGCGAAGGGAGACTCACAAGGGTCAGGAGGAGCAGCGGGCACAGTTGATGGCTATGAGACCTCCCACCCCAACAGTCCGCAGCAGTAGCCAAAGCCGGGCCTATCAGCCCCACCTCTCGAGAGTGCAGCACCCTGTCAGGATTTTGGTGTTGTTCTGCGGTACCGGTTCAGTGGAGCAGCAGTTCCAACGTCAGTTTAGGGACTGCGAGGTGGTAACAGTGGACATCCTACCCAAGTGGCAAGCCACGTGCACGGAGGACATCCTTCACTGGAACTACAAGCTCTACCCGCGGCATCATTTCGACGTCATCTGGGCCAGTCCCCCCTGCAAGGAGTATAGCAAGGCGAAGACACTAGGAGCTCCAGATCTGAAGCTGGCGGACAGGCGCGTGCGACGTACCAGGGAGATCATTGAGTTTTACGATCCTGCGTATTTCTTCATAGAGAACCCAGCTGGCGACACGCTGCGAGGATTGCACACGCGCGCCGTAATGAAAGGTCTGCCAGAGCCACTGTTGACCACCTATTGTAAGTATGGCGCACCGTACATGAAGCCAACTCACATATGGACAAATGCGGCACCCTCAGTACCTTTGTTACAGTGCACCCACACGACTCCCTGCCCTGCGCGAGCAATGCTAGGAAGGCACGAGAACACGTCCCAAGGGGGCATCTCCTCGGCTAACACCCGCGGTATGGGTTCAGCCCAAGCGGTATATGCAATACCTCGTGCGCTGCTGTACCACCTGTTTTGCGAACTGAAGCTGAACGAGCGCATGAAGGAGGAGAGCGCACTCGCGGTAATGAACCTCATCTCGACGCTGACAGCAAGGACTGACATGTGCGAGTCTCAAGATACCGAGGCTGGTCAGCCACGGGGCGCAATGGCCGCGGAAGACCCGTGATCTGGTAGTGCTGAGGTTGCCAAACCTGATGAGCGTTGGCAGCGTGAGACGGTGAAGCGCCTTGGCGAACCCGGATTGCGGAAGGGGACCCAGACCCAAGGACTGGGGGGCACGGACCCAAGAACCGTAAGGGGGACCCGGACCCGAGGACTGGGGGGCACGGACCCGAGAACCGAGGGCTTAGCAGCCCGATCTTGTCGCAAAGTGCATGCTAACCTTCCCTGACCATGTACATAAGAGCACGCAGGACAGCCTAGCGAGGACGTAGGCGCGCCGCAAAGGGGGGGAGAGTTGTACTAGGGTGTATCGCGAGTCAGACGAGAGACAGTCGTGTCTGAATGACGAGTGACAGCACCAGTGACAGTCACCAGTATGACCGCGAGGTATGACAAGGGTGACTGACAGCTTGTGACTTTTTGAACATCTGCAACCACAGCAGATCAGGTTGAGAGAATTGGTGGGAAACCATTTTATATTCAAACAGCCACACAGATCTGGAGGGAAACCAGGAGAGTCCCAGATCTTGCCACATCATCAGATCTATGACTATTCAGTAATTCAGAGCAGAGATCACTGTATGACTGGCAGCTACAGCCCAAGAGCCAAATGACAAGACCTGTCAGAGGATATGTGAACATGAAGTGACTGAGCATGTGACTGTCGAATTCGAATGAGATCTGAGGGAATTCGAGTCGACATGTTACTACTTAAAGAGCTGAGCAAGCTCTCATGTCAGTTTTTGAATTAGTTACACATTGGCACTGAGCTCTGGTGTCTTGTAACTTCAAACAGTGAAAGTTCACCTAAAGTTAAATGAAATATCCGACAGTATACAAAGCATCCAAATATCACCCTATGGTTCCCAAACCATATTCTCTGTAAGTGTTACTTGCACCCTTGAGAGACTGGTTCAGTCCTCTCAACCGAACACCTTAACTCAGGGTTTATCTCACCAGTTAGATATATATTACCGCCGAACTATATATCTGCCAGGACGCATGATGCTGCGCGGATGGACGCATGCCAAAATGATACCCAACAATACACATACATGCTGCGCATAAATAATGTGTGCGATACCAATCATCATTACACACACATGTTGTGCATAGTGTATACCATATTGTCATTATTATAACAATATGTTGTGATTGTCATGGAGACAGTGACTTTAGCCCCCCCACTGTAAGGGGGTGGCAGTCCCGTCTGCCTGTGTCACCCCTCGACCCGCGGTGCCGTCTTGCCTGGCACGGTCATGCTCAGCTCAGAGAATAAAACACTCTCAGTATATTATTCAATTATCTTCGCACTGTGAAACCCGAGGCACCCGCCTGACAGCTTGCTCTAGGTTTCTGTGATATATATATATCCGCCCGACTCCGTCAATCATATATATATATTTCACTGTTTCCATCGTTGACGCACTACAGTAATCACCCACCTATAAGAAAACCGTAAATTCCAGGTCAGCCAGCTTTTCTCATCAACTTGGGTACCCCCCCCCTGGCCAGCGCCAGCGTCCTATGGAATCTGCTAAGAATAGTGACCGCGATCTTTTAAGCCAGCCAGCATATTCCATAGCCATCCACGTGCCATCCGTACATAGCCAGCCACATTTCTTAAAATTTTCAAAACCTAGAAAATGGACCCTGAGAGTCGTGCACAGTTGAAAGAATTAAAGCAGGACTTAGCCTTTCTGGGTGAATGTATAATGTTGTAGTGTCGTATGAACCTAAGCATCATATTGCACTGTGCCTTGATTTTTGCAGAGTTTTATTAAAAAATCTGATAAAAATAGCATTTGCCTACACCATTTTGGTAAAATTTCCAGCCTAGATTTCTTAATATATATGAAGTGTATGAAATGCCCCTTAAGATAGGCAGCCAACACCATATTTCTTATTTCAGGGTGATTCCATAACAAAAAAAGTCCAGCCAGCTTTTCTCATCAACTTGGGTACCCCCCACCCCCCCGAAAGGCTGGCTGGTTCCTTAGCATAGGAGTTCCTTATAACTGAGTGATTACTGTATCTCACTTACCACAGATCACTATAACAGCATACTGTGATTGTGTGTACAAGTTACACTGTGATAGTAATCAATCTGATCATATAAATCTAGCATACATGCACACATGCATACCAGCCTGATCATGATAACGGCTTGGCATACACATGCATATACCAACAATGCAACATAGATGTATATGCAGAGGATTAAAAAGTAAGGGCTTATCTATAAACCGTCATCGTGTAGTTCTGTTGATCGATTCGATGGCGATCTGTCCGCGCCTAACCGACCATGGGCTTGTACCCCATGGCACCGGGGGTTTATCCAGCAATACACCTATATCACACTGCAACAATCATGCATATCTCATATACATGCTAGATCTTGCAAGTATAGGCTAAATTCAAAACCCAAATAGTGTAAGGTGCCAGTCTTGGTTATTAAGACAGGAATTAGCTCAGTTATCCATGACGGAGGATTTGGGATTGGATAACTGTTCTCCTATTGATCAAGATGGATACTCACCGGAGCTACTTGTGAAAATATACCATTTAACTCATCATCCATTAGGATGAGATGTACAGGATTACAACAGTATACTAACTATATTGATATACATTGTACTGGTGATATACTGTCCAGTGGTATACAGATAGACCTGTATGATTAATCTATATCAATTTACTTAAGTGTACTCAATCAGTAAGTACATGCACAATATATAGTCACTGGCATTACTATGTATACTGACATTACACCGAGTCAGTAAGTGTATATGATCAAGTATAATATCAACATCACATGTATGATGCATAGATACCATCCAACAAACGCATGTGCGTGTTGGATGGCAGTAATGACGATAGATAAGGGAACAGGATCAATCCACATGCTGAAGGGCTGGATGGAGAATATCTCCAGACCCGAAGGCAGTATACAGTGTTCACAAAACAGCTGGTCACTGTTGAACACTGTCCATGCCCTTTTCACTCTATCGCTGGAGCAACACCATCATCTACTATGCATTTTGACAGTTGATTCAGTACCTGATCACTTCAAAGCATATCTTAGTAAATCTCACAGATCAGAACTCATCTTGACAGTGATGTAGCTAATAGAGGTTATTAAACAGACACTACTCTGATTGTTCAAGCATTGTTCTGATTTACTTAGAAACTGGAGATATCATTTTGATACTCTTCCAGTTCACCGCCATATGCCTAAGTAAATGATAAATTACCTGATTACTATGAGCATTGCTCAAATTACTTAGTATCTGGATGGCACTACCATCCAGAGTATTGTCATAGATCCAAAGAGATAAAGCAGACCTCCAGCAGACCCATTCGTGGGTAGGCAACGTGATCAACAGCCAAGGACAGGCGACCGAACCGAGGAGTAAGTCTCGCCTGCAGCTACTAGCTGAAGGTTATCTAAGGAGTTGACAGTCCTAAGTAAGTAAAAACCAACTGACAAGTTATCACTTAAGTGACTGCAAGTCACTATTGATAAATCTACATACATGTATTAGGGTTTGGTATATTTATCATGGGTTTCAATCAGTAAAACCCCAAATAATGACCATGCACATATCTTCACAGAATACCATGAAAAAATATCAATTTCAATTTCATGAGTGCAAGTGAGATATATTGCAGACTTGTGACAGATGTATACATCATAGTATACACTGGGACTTATATACATATATAAGCCAAAAGTGACAGAAATAGGTGAAAATCTCACACATTAGATTTCAAAATGAAAATTTGTCACGGGCATACAAATGCATATACGAAGTTTCAGAGTAATCGGATACGAATCGATATATATCACAACTGGTGATTATGCAATACGGCCCGTGTTACGAAAACATTTTTATTCTGTAACAAAGCTCCCAAGGGAATCGTGTTTCATCACTATATAGCACAGGCTGTTCGGCTAGTTTCTCTCGTCACAGGAATCCCTGTTTTTCCCCAACCTGCGCCGCCATAAATGTCATCTCTATTGTCATCTGTCACGGTATTGTACCAACACCGTTGATTCTGTCATAATCGTTCCTAATAATATTTCTATCGTTCACGATTCTGCCAGAGAGATAACATTTACTGATTTTGCATTCTTCATCCACGATCTCAGATTCCCTATCAATATTTCTCCCAATATGCCGGTAATCTGAATCGGATCCCCCTTCCGTGGGGGTAATTGGCAGTCTATCGTGCCCCCTGGCACAACTCTCCCCCCCTTAGGGGTGGCTTTCTCCTGATGTCACCCCAGCATCTTCATCACCTGTATTCCTGGGAAATAACCGCTGAAATAAGGTTCTCAGTAACTTAGCAGGTATAGGATATACTGCGCGAGAATTCTGCATCCCCTGCTGATCTGGATGAGGCCCTAGTTGAGCAGTAAGGGGGTGCACTCCAGTTGCCCATTTACATGGACACGGAGTCTGCGAGGTACATTCTCGCAGTGGTACGCTGGGCGGCGCATTAGTCCAGATACAAGTAGGTTTCTTATACTTCTCCCCGTACATGCAATATGAGCAAAACAAAGGGGTAGGTAATTGATCCACTACAGGTCTGAATCGCAAAGCATTGGGATATCGCCCTTTTGGATTTTCCAGAAACCAATAGCGTGGTCTGAGATATTCGATGATGTCAAGGGTGCGTTCTATACAAGCATCTGCAGATATTAAATCTGGTGGTCCTCCAGTAGTTCGCGCTTGACTATATTGGGTACACGGTGGACTCGCCCATATTACATCAAAATATCCAGGAAGGTAATAGCTCCAATATTCCCAATCTTCAATTCTGGTAACATGCGTAGATCGCCAGAACTTATCAGAATCTAAAGATACTGTTTGTGCCTGAGGAAAGCATTCTGAGAAGGATCTTTGAACTGAGCCAGTGCCACTGAAGAGTACCAGTATTCTGATAGGTTTTACTGGAGCTGGCGATAACTCAGTCACATACGCCACTTCTCCAGAATCGGTAAAGTGTTGTTCTTCCCATGGAAGACACGCACTCGCAGAACTATTAGACATACCCCAGAACTGCGCTGATAATTGCTGCACTAATGTCCCACCGTCCGCTGTCATTATTGACGCAGCATGTTGGTGCCGTCGATGTTCCCTTCTCCTCGCAGCTGAATCCCTGACCTGCTGTTCCATTGCTAGGCGTCTCTCTTCAAAATCCCGCAACTGTTGTAATGGGGCACCGCGCTCTAACTTATCACGCGTTCTCCACTGGTCATGGGCTTTAGAGAACCCGGTCCATCGCACCTTCCATTCCTCTATTTCTTTGCCCCTGCTCACGCGTACGCGTCGGCTCAAGATTTTCTCTACATGAGCCTCCTTCTGTCCGTCCACCATCACTGCTTCAGGTGTCACTGTCTGCTGTCGCAGAGCGAAAGTGTCCTCTCCACCTGTGTAGGGTTTCAATCTGTGCTGCGCGAACACGTCATGCACTCTCCAATGTGGGGGCAACTTCAGTCTATACGCCACTGGTGCCCCTCTGTCTGCCTCAGGCATCTCCGCCTGCAGATCGCTGTAAAAGCGTTCCGTAACTGCAACTGGACCATGCCACCGCTTGCTCAGCTTGCGGCACAAGGCTCTGTCCATCAACTTCTCTGTAAGATGTTTAGCCTCAATCCAGACCAAGTCACCTACCGCATACTCCCGCTGCGTGTGTCGCTGATCAAAAGCGTCTCGTTGCCTGCGTTGTGCTAGCTCAAGTTTACTGCGTGCGTCCCGCAACTGCGACGAAAATCTCGACGCCCATTCATGTGCAGTCCCCACCCCTCCTTTTTGTTGCCCGCTGTGCAATTGAGCGGCCTCCAAGAATATGTCAAGCTGCGACATGGGCGACACACCACAACATAATTCAAATGGAGTGAAGCCTGTAACATCATTACGCGAATCGTTGATTGCGAACTCTACGTTTGTAGCGTATAAGTCCCAGGACTCCGGATTGTCCTCCACAAACGATCTCAACATGTCCTCCACCACCCTGTTAGTGTGCTCCGCTTGACCATCAGAGCGAGGGTTGTAGGGCGTAGTCATCGCCACTTTCACACCCATCAATCGCATCAACTCCTTCCAGAAGGTATCCTGAAAGCGTGGATCACGGTCACTGACTATTTTCATCGGAGCTCCATGTTGTCTCCACACCGTGTCAAAGTAGATACGTGCCACTGTAGCAGCAGAGCTGTCCCCAAAATTCATAGGAACCACATGTACCATTTTAGACAGTTTGCATGTAAATGCTACAAATGCGTCATTGCCCTGCTCAGTCAAGGGTAGGCCTGTGACGAAGTCCACTCCCACATCCTGCCATACCCGAGTTGGAATAGAATGCGGGTTCAGCAATCCATCTGGGAAAGATGATCTGGGCTTCACCGCCTGACAAACTGAACAGGAGGCAACCCATTCTCCCACATCTTGGTGTGCATTCCTCCACCAAAACCTTCGCAGAACACGCTCCAGCGTTTTATCTCGGCCAGTATGGCCAGCTGTCGCTGACTCATGCGCTTCGCGCATAATAATCTCTCTCAGCGGAGAGTCCTCTCCCAGCACCAACTGAAATCTTCCCGATGCAGTTCTCCACAGTACTTCACCCACCAGACAGAACTCTTTGGTGCGGCTGTGAGGAGCACACTTTACCTTAGTGCGTAGCTCATTGAGAGGTCCATCTCTAGTATATTCGGACTTCAAGGCTTCCAAGAAAGCAGCATCAGACGCTTCTTCCTGAGAGTCACGCAATTTGGCTGCTTTGCCTGCGTGTATTATGGGTACTCGTCCTCTTGGTTGACGTACTCTTTGTACTCGCTGCTTCGATGGAGGCGCATACACTACCAGCATAGGCTGCTGTAAATCGACTAATTTCCCATTGGAACCCTCCATCAATTGTACTGGTTCACCTTGCGCATCATGCGTGGGGATCACCTCCTCAATACGCATTCCTGCTCGCCTGAACAGGGATCTCCACTGCGGCATTCTGGACTGAATATCAGGCAGTAGAAACACAGCAGAAGTGTTCTCGGGGTCACATCGCCACTCCTGCACGTACTTACGCAGCAAGGCCTCCACTGTCAAGTGTTTGTCTGAGAACGAGGGTTCGCACCACACATGCATCCCTCTCCACTTCTCCTGTAAGCAGTTGTGCCAGAACCGCTTTACACGCCGATTGTTGCCATGCTCATCGCAACAGGCGTCGACGTCGAAGTTGCCATATTTAGCCTGAATACGGTCAAACACGTCCTGCCGCACTCGCATACCGCGCCAGCCAGCTGCCTGGAACCGTACAGACTTCTTTGGCTGCCTCTGTGATGGCAGTGGAGCTTCTGCAGACTGTTCCTGCACTTCCGAGGACTGGTCTTCCTTCACATCCCCTTTCAGGGCAGAAGGCACAGAACGCCTGTTCTGCGGTTCACCCTGCTTGGTCACTTTGGTGTTCACATCGCCTCGTTCTGAGGCGGCATCCCGCAAAGAAGTTTCTAC
The DNA here is from genome assembly GCA_001247695.2 of Cymbomonas tetramitiformis. Classification (NCBI taxonomy): domain Eukaryota; kingdom Viridiplantae; phylum Chlorophyta; class Pyramimonadophyceae; order Pyramimonadales; family Pyramimonadaceae; genus Cymbomonas; species Cymbomonas tetramitiformis. The sequence continues at coordinate 13,382 of LGRX02006582.1, forward strand.
ATCCTCCTTCACTCGCAACACTTGGGAGCGGGGACTCCTCCTCAATGTGCGTTCCAGTCCACCCGACTTCTGCTGAGTCGTCTGAGTGTCCTCGGTGCGAATGCTGACCTCCGCGACTTTATCTGATACCCCCTTCACTTTGGAAGTGGTGCGCTTGTCCAGCGTCTTGGATCTCAGATACTTCCCCCGACTTTTAAAGGCCAGGGTGGCCTCCATAGCTTTCTCCGCTATCTGTAAAGTGTCCACCGCGTGAAGATAAGCCTGCTGCTCTGCATGCCATGCAGGATAGCTCTTCGAGGGCCCCTCTTCGAAGATGTGGGAGGTGTCCATCGCAGCGAGCGAAGTCTTGGGTAGATCGGATTTGTCGTCCAATACCCCCGCCTCCTTCAACCCGTCTCGTGGCGACTTGACCACATAGTCAGGTCGGCGAGACAAGGCGTCAGGTACCAGCAACAGAGCCCCCTTCACATATTCCATACGGGGAACCCCCACCTCCACCAAGTCCATGTACCATCTCGCCTGTCGCCTAGATAGCTCACGCCCCGGCTCCATTAACCACTCTAATGGGCGGTGATCACCTTGAAGCTTGAACTCTGTAAAAATCAAATAATGCCTCCACGTCACTGTACAGCAATGATGTAGAGCACCCAGTTCTCGCTCTCCAGTATGGTAATTCTGCTCTGCCGCTGAAAATTGTCGGCTCTCATATGCAATCACCTTCAGGCCATTCCCACAGTCTTGCATAAGGACCCCGCCTAGCGCCACTCCGCTAGCGTCCGTCTGCACCAGAAAAGGAGCAGATCCATCAGCTGCCGCCTTCATATTTGGCAATGCCAGAATGGGCGCCTTAACCAGAGCAGCTTTCAACTCCTCAAAGGCCCACTGCTGCTCCGGTCCCCATGTCCAGGGTACATCCGTCTTGGTCAGCTTGGTCAAGGGCTGCGCTATCTCAGAGAAGCAGTGGATGAAACGCCTATAATATCCCGCCAGTCCCAAGAACTGCCGCACGTGGGTAACATTCTCCAGCGCAGGCCAATCGCGCACTGCCGCCACCTTATCATGTTGAGGTTGGCACCCTTCCTTCGACAGAGTGTGACCAAGGAACTTGATAGAAGACTTCAACATTTGTGCCTTAGACTTCTTCAAGTATACACCCTTCTCGCGGCATGTTAACAGAAATGTGCGTACCGCAGAGTAGTGCTCCTCCACGGTCCCACTGGTGTAAACACACACATCGTCAATGAAAATTCTGACGAAGGGTAAATGTCCCAACGCTCGCTGCATTCGCCGTTGATATTGTGACGGGGAGTTCTGCAAGCCTTGAGGCATTACCAACCACTCGTAGGCTCCCATCTGAGTAGTAAACGCTGTCTTCTCCACGTCCTCAGGTGCCATAGGTACTTGCCAGAACCCGTCTACAGCGTCGAAGGTGGAGAAATGGGTAGCTCCCTGCATCTCGTCAAACATCATTTGAATATCAGGTAGAGGATACCGGTCTCGAATTGTTTGTGAATTCAGTTGCCTAAGATGCCTTCAGCTAACTGAGTGTGTGTGTTGGTATATATATAGTATATATATATATATTATATACATATAGTATATCTGTATGTTATATACATGTTGTATATCTGTACATTATAATGAGGTAATTATGTATTTATATCCACCTTCTTCCCCCCTCAAGGAAGTGTGAATATAAGGCAGTTGTCAGTTGCCTTTATACCTCATGATATAGCATGCAGTCCTTATAGGAAGCAGCTGTTACAGTTTTAGGGTTGCAGACCTACAGTCTTTGGGTTGTAGCCCTGCAGTTTTTGGGTTGTCGCCCTACAGTTCTTGGGTTGTTGCCCGAAATATTGTCATGTCCGTGCTGATTTCAGCATGACAAATATGCCAAACACGAAGTGTTTCCTATTATATAGGTGGCATTTAGGGTATGTAACGTTACAGTGACCCTTATCTCCCACAGTGATGTTAGGGTGTTACTTGCCATCAGTAACCCTAAAATATGTTAAATTAAAGCAGTATAAACATTTTGCAAAGATATTTAAGCAAAACTGCATTTAATTTTTCACTGTGTGTCACGTGGTTTTTTAGAGGTACGTTACACCCCTGACACACACACACGTGATTTTTAGGGTGTTACAGGGTGTTACAGGTGCTGTAATATTTTGGGCATATTTATCAATAGCTGAATAATTAGATCAGCGAAAAATCAACCCGAACTTTTCATTTTGAAATCATGCGTGTGAGTTTTTCACGCATTTTGTTACAGCTACTATGTACACCCCTATATATTACACACCTAGTATTTAGGGTGTTACATGAGATATGACCATGGTCATTATGTTTTTCTGATACCTTAATAGGTATAAAATCATAATTTGAAATAAAATGGGGTCGGAATTTCAATTTTGAAATTTATCGCCAACGATTTTTACCCATTTTTCACCTTTTTTGGCCATTTGATTATATATCTCAGTAATATATCTCGGTGTGTGTGGAAGTTGCAAGTTACAGAACTTATGCAACTTATCTTACTTTTGCACATGATAATTTTCATGGCATAATAGTGAATATCTCTGATGGTCAACATCTGTGGTTGATCATAAATATGGGTTTTACTGATTTGAAACCCATGGAAGTTGGTTCACTTCCTGATGATTTATTAGGTGTATCAACTGTAAGCGGATTAACCACTTAAGTGAAAACTTTCATAGTCAGAACCTATGATATATTTGGGCATATGGCTGTGCACTGAGAGCATATCAAAGTGATATCTCTAGATTCCAAATATATCAGGACACAACTTGATAATAATCTAAGCAGTTCAACACGACACAATATGCGTGTGTGTGTGTCCACAACAACCTCTGTCAGTTCAATATGTAAGTACTGATCTGAGTATGTACATGCTTGTTGTGCTGATCATTACTGAATCAATTGTCACAATGCAGTATGGTTGTTGTTGTTCTTGCTCCAGCGATAATGAAAAGGTATGGACAGTGTTCAACAGTTACCAGCTACATTGTGAACACTGTATACTGCCTTCGGGTCTGGAGATATTCTCCATCCAGCCCTTCAACATGTAGTTTCATCCTGTTTACCTTAGCTATCGCCATCACTGGCATCCAACACGCACATCTGTTTGTTGGATGGTATCTATATTATCATACACATAGTTGATATTATACTGTAGTTGATCATTTCACTTACTGAGTCAGGGAATGTCATTATACATAGTAATGTCAGTGGTGTGTGCATTGTGCAGGTACTTGCTGATTTAGTACATGTAAGTGTGTGTGGAATTGTTCACTATACACACTTGTATGCAGGTGATTTCTGGTATTACAATATACCAAGATGATTTATCATGCAGGATGATCTGTATACCAAGTACTGAATAAATCCAACATGATATATATATATATATGTCAGATTAGTGGTTATTGTAATCCTGCATACTCTCATTTACAATAATGAGGTGCTTGGTTTATTTTACATGTAGCTCCGGTGAGCATTCCATTCAGTGATCCACCATAGAACGAACATGCTCATCCCAAATCCTTCGTCAGAGCATGTCGAGCTAATTATGGTGTTAAGATCACCTTCAGGCACCTTACACTTACATGGGTTCCAATATAGCTTACATGCACTGCAGTATGCTTTGTGCAATGTATGATGTATTGTGATGTGATGCTATATGTCCCAGTTGTTATCATGATCAAACTGGTTAATACATTACAGCTGTTATCGTGGTCAAGCTGTATGAATAATGCATGCACAATTCACAGTGATGCAGTCACTCAGTATATAATGTATATGTGGTGTAATGCACATGTGCTGCATGCACTCAGTATATACTCAATAATGGTGTATACTGCAAGTAATGTGTGTATGTGTGTGGTGCTGCAATCATTTTAATCTCCGCACACTCGAATTTTTCACACACTATGATGTTGCTGCAGAGTATTCAATGATCTGTCATGTTGAGCGTGTATGTGTGTATAAGCTACTCACAGAGCATGTATGCAGTTCACACTCATGGTTGCAGGTTGATATACGAATCTGACAGTGAATAGATTATAATGACTCAACAAACATCAGAGTATTATATGGCATGCTGCAATATACTGTCATCATGCGTCCGTTCATGATTATCCCAGTAAGTATACACATATTTTGTAAAGGATATCGTGACGCGCGCAGATGATGCATCCGTGATTATTGCAACTATCGATAATGACGGTGTGTTGATGACATTTTGCATATTGACATCGTCATCATAAAACTGCAAAATAATTGTCGTGCACTGTAAGCGATTTATTGCGATCATGAAAATCGCGATGGTGCGCGTTGCTGATAAAGAGCACATCTTGTCGCAGTATGCATAGCACATGATACGAGTGCTAATTTTCGCGCGGATCATGTGTTACGGCTATGTAAACAAGCGCCGTAATATATTATCAATATACAAAATAAACACTGCAAAGTAGAACAGCAATGCAAGTGTACGGATGAGCGGGTTTGTGAGTGCAGTCTCTCTAAGAAGATCTGCTGAAGCACAACGCTTCCTCACTTTTGTACCTAACGTCTCCCATCATCTTAGATGGTACCGCCATTGGGTTGTGAACCCGAGACGTAGGTTGAACGACCAGCATGGTAATAACGACTAGTTCGTTCATGCTGCGCATGCGAGTTCCGCGCATGCTGAAAGCCAAGATGGTTCTTGTTTGTTTTCAAGATGTATCTTTGCTTTGCCATCTTCGAGTTCGACATACGAACTCTCGATGACAGGGATGCCTGATGATATGACATTATCATCTGGCGACATGTACAGTCATCGTCGACCGTACTGACGACTGTCATAAATATATGACGCGACTCGACATATACAGTCATGGTCGACCATACTGTCGACTGTCATAATAATATATGACGCGACCGACTGACATGACATGACATGGTATGACATGTCTGACAGGTATGACACGTATGACATGTATGACACATATGTCATCGGTCATGACCCTGACAGATCTCCCCTCTTAAAGAGTTGTGACCTCACAACGGGCATACCTTTGTATATGTCTATGATGTCTTTGTTGTTGTTGCTTCTTGCTGGTACCAGTCTTCTTACACCGATTTGAGGCGTCCCTCATGGTGTTTTTAGGTTATTGGGGGGAACTGAGTCCACTTTAGTCCCTCACCTTAGGCATTTAGCCCTACAGTTCTTAGGATGTAGCCCACCTTTCCGGAAATCGTATCGTATTTCAGAGTGACGTTCCAAGGTTCAATGAAGAGCGTTTTCGTGATACAGATTGACGCTGGATTACTGATTGATCCACACGTTATCATGTATGTACTAGACGATTCAAAGCATCCGAAGTCTACGTTACGGATTATTTGCGCTAGCCGTCGTCGCTTTGCGCGATCGATGATCCCACGATTTTATAATCGAACGATTCTCGGCCTGATATAGTGCACCCAACCCTTCCTCCCCTCCTGAAGCTACTATGGAGGTTCACAGGTAGCGATGGGGAGCCCGATTTTTGAGGCTTGTTTTAATGCAAACGGAGAAGGCCCTGCTTACGAGATATCGGAGGGTCTTTATAAGTCCACTTTAAATCCTCACCCGTCTGCCAAACTCCTTTTATGGTCCAGTACGCACGCTTTGACGAACATCTGTCGCGATGAGTGAGAATGGTTTCGCCACGTACTAATGTGAAATTCGTTTTAGTTATGTGTGTCAAGCATAACTCAGGATCACAACTCCGTCCACCTCAGTTATCCGGTAGCGCGGATTTGCTGGCCACAGAATCCGATGACAAACCACGGTCTTGGCAAAGGTAGCATTAGCAGTTTTTTCACAGATATTGGTACCCGCATATGCGTATCTGTGTAAGGGTATGATTTATACAAGGCTCACTACACCTTAGCAAGGAAGGATCAATTCCTGCTCCTGTCATATCAATTTGATGCAGGGTAAAAAATGTTAGGGATATAACCCTGCAGTTCTCGGGTTGCAGCCCATTGCACCGAAGGCGCATCGCAGTTCTTGGGATGCAGCCCTGCAGTTCTTGGGATGCAGCCCTGATATATTTATACGACCGATGGATGAAAACCTCTTGGGTACATGTTTCCACGGCTTGATTATTATTAGGTCGGCAATTATTGGCAAAAGTCATTGGCTATCAGCTTTTGACTCAGAAGCCACAATGTTATAGAAGCTGCGACCTATTGTGATCATATGCGGCAGTTATGCCTTCAGCATACGTAGACAATATGATTATGTGGAACTTATAATCCCACTTAAGTTGCATCATGATAAATTTATCCAGGTGTTAACAAGTGTTCAGGATTTGATAAGGGGTTGACGCCCCACAAGCCAAAGGTCACTGTCTCATAAGGCTCGCCTCAAGTGTGCGGCTTTGAGGATTAGCGTCCTGGCGAGGCACAGTCATGATGCTTCCTAGTCCAAAGAGCTGGAAATGAGAGTGCTCAAGATATCCAAATACAGGAAGGCTTTTGGTTGGCCAGTGTTACCGTCAAGATGCTTAACCTTGATGGAATGGCATTCGGATACAAACTGTGCAACCATGCATGCGACTTATGCATTGGTGTATGACTTTGATGAATTGTCTCTTGTCATGAACCTGGAAGGAATGACGGGCAAATAGCTAGAGTGGCGGATTTACTCACTCGGCTTTGCTGTCTATGAAATTCGATGCCTGATGGCACAACTGGCAATCCTTTGCTCAGATGCTTTCCTTAAGACATTGGCAACAACTTGTGTGCCAGCTTCTCTAGATTTGGGGAGAAACCATGGATCAACAATTTATCAATCAAAACACATGTATCAAGGTTGATTCATCGAATCCTTCAACTCTTGAATTTCGACAATCAGCATCTCAGGCTGTTGACGTCAAAGTGATGGTCGTAAGCTTACAATATAGCTTATTCACATTTGAAAAACCATCGTTCTCCTATGTCAGTGCCCCTACAATGATAGAGCCGGAGAAATGTGCATTTATGATTTCTTCATAATGAACTTTATGTGTCAATAAGTCAAATAAGACTTCATTTGATGTTTCGATCGGCATGATGTACCGTGTCATCAATTTTATGGCTGCTATACACAGATGCTGGAACTTTTGATAAGATCTTTAATTTACCAAGCAAAATCACAATGATGTAAGGTGTGGCAGCTGTATGAAAATGAATGAATCTATACTCTTCCTCCCCCTCGCAAAAAGAGATGTATCAAACCAATCAGATGGTAATGGAGGATGTTATTCAATCATTATGTTATGCGAATCAGACTGAGATACATTACTCATCGAATGCTTTAGAGGTAACAATGTCAATCTGAACATTGATTCTCTCTACGTCATATTGGCAATATGCCTGACGTTTTTGAATGTGGCTAATGCCAGATGATGTCAAATGCAGTTGTTGGATTGCAGCTTACATACATTTGTCAATTCAGGGTCACTATAGTGTGCCCAACTTAGACAATGTTCTGGAAAATGATTGTCATGATGAACAAAGAAATCAGTGATGGAGAGTTACCGAAGTTTAACTTTGGTATCGAAGCTAATGGAGAGTCAATCAAGAAGTGTCCGTAATGACAACAACTTACTACGAGTTGTATTTTCGTAGTTGATGGATGGCTGACATGTCATTTCATTATGAATGGAACATGGCATTGCCTAGTGATATGTGTATATTCTTCAGCACATGATCATTTATCTCAATGGTGCCTACGTTTATTTTTGGGCAGACACTATTCAGAGACTTGTTATGATAAAGAAATATGAATGATGAATGTGTCATTTCAATCCGATAGAATTGTGACTTGTTTTATGACTATAAAATTTCTGTCACTTTCCAGAATGCTTGTCTTATGTGCCAAAATGTTATGAAATTACAAATATGGTGTCAATCAATATGTGGATGGTTTATACCATTGTATGCTATTCCACAAATAAGTAATGATGTCAGAGTGAAAACTTTGGACAATTGCAACTCAGTACAAATTTGAGTGCATTCAAGCCCACTTAAATGTTCAGAATCTGAATCTAATGTACTTTTCTAGCTAGAGCTACCATTGACTATCTAACATCCACTGAGGACATTGTTTCTTACGTCTTTTGGCATCACGCTCAGCGTTTTTCTTATTCTGCAAGCGCCTCTTTGCTACTGCTACATCCGGAACGTTGTACCAGCTACGAAACTTGCTGGTAACTTCATCTTCTGAGCTTTCTTCATCCAAAAGCAAAACTGGCTTCAACATGTCTTGTTCTTTCATCGAGGACGAATCACACAGGGATGCAGCAGACCTGCAGCATGAGAAGAAAATAAACAGCAAGAAAGTCACTATGCAAAATCACCACTGAAGGAGATGACTTTCATCATAGGGTGGTATATTGGTTGTTTCATATGACACATAGAAGATATGAATAATTCGAAGAGAATTTTGGGATAAACATCCTGGATTGGCTGTGCTTGATTGCTCTATGCCCAAGAATGACCGAAGAGATTGCTTGCCATTTTTCAGCCATATAGCGTGGAGGCTGCTTAACAACGGTTGGGTCATAAGCTAAATAGCTATGCAGCTATGTCGGAGGCTGAATAGCCATGATTGCACAGACTCTGTTTTTTATGATGAATAGACCTCTGAGAAATGGTGTCTAAAAAAATCAATTGACAACAACTCAACCTTTTGGTATGATGTAGAGCTGATGATCTTTGTTGCACTTCAATTGTTTAATGTGCACTAATGAAATGCCTTGTGATATATAATCTCACAGAATAGGCATTGCTCAATGGCGATATGATCAGATATGTAATGATCAATGAAGACAAGATGATTGGTATGGCTCATTCAATAGGCATAATTACCTCAAAAAGATGCCAATACACGGATACATATCAAGACATAAGGGCAATAGGCTTATTGTATAGCCTTCAAGGCAGCTAGCATTCATGCTGCATTGGTCAGCTCAGTGGCTTTGACCTTTCTAGGTGTTGTACTCAGGCCGTGGCCTGCATATTGCATTGAGTAATCTTGACACCTTTAATGATCCAATCAAATGATATGTATGAAATATCAAGAATGGTTGCCCTTTTCAATGATCATCGGTGGCAGAGGCTATAGTGCTTGCACCGTGTCAATATACAATTCTAGTCTGGATACATGCTAGACCGGATGTATACAATGTCTAGATCTTCAAAATCAAGCTCATATGTATCATGGCTGATGTATGTGTCAACTTCATGGAGTTCTGCATGGTTTGACTGTATTCAGTCAGGCTTACCAAAACAAAAAACAATGATGCAACTTATATTGTTTTATTATTTGTCTTTATTATTATTTGGTTTTTAGTTGTATTTCTAGCTTATCATCTTCCCCCCTCAAGGGAGTGTATTGCTAGGCGGTTGTCAAGCGCCGTTTAAATACAACAGAGGTCCGACCTCTATGTGATGACGTGATAGCTTACTATGAAGCTGGATAGCAGTTCTCAGGTTGCAGCCCATCCATTGCACCAAAGGTGCATCGCAGTCTTTGGGATGCAGCCCGAATTCACGTCATCAGCGTGGGTCATATAGTGCCCATGCATGTGCTGTATAAAATACAACACTACCCTCCAGCAGCGAAGTGGTTTGCTATTACCATCATCGTATGCTGTGGGATGTCAATATATGATCAGAGAGCATGGATATATATATATATGTACCATGTTTGTCAATATCGGAGAGACTATGTCTTCTTTAAAATCCTCATGACTATATGTATAATGGTGCTATACTGAATGATGTCAACACCTTTACTCTGAGTGATTTATTGATTTCAGATGTGATGTCGTGGCAAAAAATACGTCATTGGCACGAGTCATGTTGTGTCCATGCATACACGATCTTAGCGCAGGTCACAATACAGTGCCCGAGCATACGCGATTTTAGCGTAGGTCACATTGTGCCTCTGTTTATTACATATGAGAATATATATTACTCATCTTTGTGAGTCTAAACAGCATTGTGCTGATTGCAATGCTTTCTCTGGTGATTTATATATCACAGATTATACCAAATGTGGTGATCAGTCCAGTGCAATATTTTGTCACCGGAATGTACAGGGATTGTGAATGATTGCAATCCAGCCGGAGGAATAATCTCAACAGCTTATTCTGTACTAATGAATTCATCGGAGTTATACTCATTTCGACGATTCAAAAACCCATGTTAGTGACAACAGCTCATATGAATATATAGGGTTTTTATCAAAATGATTTTATGTGATGTCAACATATTATGAACAATTCACTTGCATCTCAGGACAAAGGAGTTACGCTTGGAAGGTCTTACATGGTGGTCACCAACAGTTATCAGCTGTTATTCGGGTGCCAAATTCTGCCTTCAACACTGGGACTATATCAACCAGTCTTACAGCGATGCACTTGTCCTTCCCACTCTTATATACGGCTATAGTGCCAAAGTGCATCAGGTGGGATATATATATATATATATACATTATATAACTATCATCTTCTGATCCAGGAAATGCAATTAAGCATGGTATCAGGTTATATGTTATGTATATAGTTCAGCATTCCAAACTTACTCGAGAATGTAAATGCTGAGCAAGAGTCAACTTATAGTCATTAGGATATAGTTTCCCATCCGAGTTTACACTTTATTAGTGATAGTGGATTTAACGTTGTACAGATTTCAACGTTATTTGTGGATGCGATTAATAATGTGATTTTATCAAAAGCAATCTATCAGAAATCACCAGATCGGAATATGAAATGGATATGTGTGAATCCTATCCACCTTCTTCCCCCCTTGAGGAAGTGTGAATACATAGGCAGTCAGTTGTTTATATAGCTTATAGCTTATAGCTTATAGCTTGCAGTCCTTATAGGAAGCAGCTTATACAGTTTTAGGGTTGCAGCCCTACAGTCCTTGGGTTGTAGCTTTGCAGTTTTTGGGTTGTTGCCCTGGGTATTATCATGTCTGTGATGATTTAGCATGATATAATAATGCCAAAAAACGAAGTTTTTCGAAATAAATGTGGCATTTTAGGGCATAGGTTTTCACTGGGATCCTTGAGGCCGCACCAGCTCCTCTCGTACAACGACTTCGACGTCCGCACCAGCTTCGTCTTGTCCCGCGTCGGCACCAGTCTTCGCAGCGCATTTTTTCCGGCGTTACCGTTCGCTGGGAATCTTTTTCGCCTTATTGAACCATCTGAGGCCAGGATCGCACCAGCGCCCTCATCCACAATCACGCTGAGCACTCCGCCTTACGTGTTACCTGCCATGGCATCAGCTAGCCGCCGCAGTCTCGGGGACGTGCTCCGCTCCGCGCGTGCGACATCAGCTTCGCCCACGCCTGCATCATCACCGGGGTCTGGTTCGCAGGCTCCTTCACCGCATTCTCGCACTGCCGGCCTTGATCCGGTGGTGCGTATGAACACCCTCATCAACAAGCCCAGCTTCATTTCGCCCGCTGCCACGTCTGCTGACTTCCACCGCGACGCCTCGGTCTGGGTTTCTACCCCGGTCCGAGCTTCTCAGCAGCACGAGTACAGCGACCGCATGGACTACGCCTTCAGCTATGGGGAGGAACTGGTTAAGTTGCTCCGCTCCCATGGCTTCAAGCCTCAAAAGGGTTTCACGCTCGACGGTTCCGACGCTGAGGCCGACTTCGCCATTTTGCTCAGCAACCTTCGGCACGTGTTATCCCCTATTTCGCACTTCGAGTACGACAAGCTTTTTGACTTGGAGCACGAGTACCTGGTTTACCACTGGTCCCTCAACGAGCTCCTCTTCAACATTCTCAAGGGCGTCCTTCAGGGTACGGCACTGGCCCTCTTCCAGGATTCCGCCCGTGTCCACCCACGTGATGGACGCTGCGCTCTGCAGCGCCTTCGGTTTCACGTCGAGGCCACCACTGACCCCGACACCTTCCGGTTCTGGACGAAATTGCGGTCTACCACGCTCGACGAGACCGCTGACCCTGCCCCCCAGCTCGCGGTGTTTCGGGTTCTGGGGGACAAGCACCAACGCTTGCACCCGTCCTACGACGATGCCGGCAGGGTGCAGGACTTGCACCACGTTCTTGGCAGGTCGGCAGCCAGCTCCCCCCATGTGTCGCCACTGTATCTGGTGGTGCTGCGTGAGCTGGCTGCCGGCCACGCATTCACGTTCTCGGCCTTGCTCCTCCGCCTCAGCACCGTCTGGCAGAGCGAGGGCCACCTTGCACGTCTCCGTTCCCCATCCACGGGGTCCGGTGGTGGCAAGCACGCCCCCACCTCCGCATCATTCAACTCCGTGCAGCGCAACAACATCGTGAAGCCCGTCGGCGATTGGAAGCCGTCGCCCCGCCGCGGCCACTACCTCGTGTGGGAAGGTGTCGGCTACCCGTGCGTCACATGCTTCCGCCTCTGGGGGCTCACTGACGCTCACCTCCCCACCCGTGGTGTGTGCCCTTACTCATGCGCGGCGTCATTTGCCCCCGGACAGGCACCAGCGGGCGCGCCGGCTGCGCCGCCCCGTCCCACGGTTGACGCATGGTTGCAGCCGCCCGCACCTCCTGCTCCCGCTGCTGCGGCCGCCGTGCATTTTGCTGAGGGGTCTCCCTCGCCGCAGTTTGCTCCGGCTGACAGCTCTGACGCATCGGCTTTCACCCTTCGCCTGCCTCTCGATCACGATCCTCCTGGACCGGAGCCCGACGACTCTGCGGACCACGATGACGACGATTGGCCGGCGCTGCGCACCGTGCCGTGGATTCCGCCCTTCCAGGGCTCGACTTCCAGCAAGATTGACTGACAAGATTATCCATTTAGAAAGCGAAATTAGCCGTGATGTGCGCTTGCAAGTTAGCACTGCCGTGTAGATTGGACTTGGGACTTGCCATTCTAGCCGAGCCGGTGTGGCTCCTTGTCTCTGCATGCTAGCCGGCTTGCCTGGTGACACCTCATCCCCACGGGGTGAGGTGGTGTCACGGGGAGCCCAATCTTCCCCCCCCACTGTAAGGGGGGGGCGGTGGGTCACCTGTCATTCACCCCTCGACCTGTGTTGTCACCAGTCACCGTGTCATGTCACCGCGTTTCGACTCATAAAACACTATGCTCAGTATTTTATATCATCTTAGCACACAGTGAACCTCTGCCCCCTGCCATTCTGTTTCACTGCTTATCTCGAGATATATATATATACCCTCGACATATATATATATATCCTCTCTTCTGTGATAAGCCCCTAGAGCACGCATTGCAGGATTAGCGCAGGCAGAGCCGTACTAGCTGGGTCATGGGAACAGTGACTTTAGCCCCCCCACCGTAAGGGGGTGGCAGTCCTGTCCGCCTGTGTCACCCCTCGACCCGCGGTGCCGTCTTGCCTGGCACGGTCCTGCTCAGATCAGGGAATAAAACACCTCCCGTATATTATTCAATCATCTTCGCACTGTGAAACCCGAAGCGCCTGCTTACAGCTTTGTTCTAGGTTTCCGTGATATATATATATATATATATACCCGACTCCGTCAATTACATATATATATTTCATTGTTCCTGTCACTGGGCTGGAAAAGGCCCCTTGAATCTGGTGCACGTGTTCGATTAGGGTTTCCCTGTTTGTGATTGCTGATCATGGCACCTCACACCTTCGTGGCTACTATCCCGCGGTCCTTGTGAGAGGACCCAAATCGCTTTCGGTCCTCTCACAAGGACCGAAGTTGCGGGATTTTTTTTCGTTGTCCTATTGCATTCAAGACACGCTACCCTCCATATGGCAGTCTTATTGTGACCTAAACTGAGTCGCCTAATGCCCCATTGGCTGAAATTCCATGTGGCGTGTCTATACTAGTCGCATTTGCATGGACCCTCCTTCACTTTTCAGGTTTCAAATTTCACAAGGAGGGAAAAAAGCATGACACTCACTCGTGATTTTTTAAAAGACGGATAACATCGTCAGCCAACCCCAATAAGTCATCAAATTGAGCCCAAACATTACCGCCAATAATGGGTTAGTGTTTGAGAGTGGTGGCATACCCCTACTGGTTGTAATTTACGGCTAAACATCTACCCTACACTTGTAAAAGGGTAAATTTTCGTTATTTTGATGATGTTTGCCTTCTTACTTACAATTCAAAGGTAGTCCACAAACACACATGTATGGTTTATAGCACATGGCTACCGCTTCCCAACTGAATGTATATACATATGAAATCTTTTAGAAAGTGTATCCATGGCAATCCGATCATTTTTGTGGCATTGGTTCATAGCTCCACCCTATCACATATCAAAATAAATCACGCACAAATACCGCCGTCTCTAATATTTTGAGGGTGGTGCCTTATGTGACGTGCCCTCAAAATGGCAAAGTGCAAAACCAAGGGCTTGTGCGGTTCACACATCAACATTAAGTCCCAAAGTCGAAGTGTGCAAGAATATATGCCCTCCAGAGGCCATCTAGTGGGTCCAAAGGGTGTTGGGGAGTCCGGTCCTTGTGAGAGGACCGGGTTTTTGAATTAATTTTGAATTAAATTATACACCTAAAGCACACGTGTCTAATGACGACCGATATCGAGCAACCAATCCATCCGACATGTTCAACTATTGGTTTGACTCATAAATGATGTAAAAATGTGCGGGTAACATCGTCGTAAGGTAAATATCCGTGCAAGAGCCGCATTTTACTTCGGTCCTTGTGAGAGGACCCAACCTCGGGATAGTAGCCATTCGGGGTGAGGTGTTGTCATGGAGAGAGAGACTTTCACCCCCCCATAAGGTGGGGGAGAGTGTCTCCTGTTTCACCCCTCGCCCTGAGGTGCCACATCAACATTTGTCATTCTGCAGTTTCCGACCCGCTAATAAAACAGCCAAGTTATTTTATTATCTCATCTCAGAGTTTGCACCCGCCTTTCGACTGCCTCCGGACGCTTCGTTTTCCTTCGGTCTGTGTGATATATGATATGCATTATATATATATATATATATCACACTCTCCATCAAACTATGATAAGATAAACGAATACTTGGCGGTTTTATCGGTGCGGTGTGGAACGGTCGGAGCGGTGGCAGATGACAAGATGACAAGATGACAAGATGACAGGGCACTCAAGGCAAGGGGGAAACCAGGAGGAACCACGCCCCCCCCATACAATGGGGAAGTCGGGTTTCGTGACCCATTCCGGTTGTGTGCAGGCTGTTGTGTGCCCGCCCCCCCTCGCGATGACTCGGGATGCGATCGTAAGGCCTGTCTGTTCATATTTGATATCAAATGTTAACGGTCATCGACATCACATGGATCTGGAGCGTGGAGAATGTAGAATCTCGGCGATCTTACGCGCGTTCTCGCGGAAACAAATCGAACAGGCATAGGCATTCGATTGGTAATACGATGCTGCTGTATTTAAAACCATCGAATCGCACGGCGCTTCACGATTTGGTAACCCAGGTACCCAGCATCCCAGCTCGCCGAAAATCGATATCCGATCTCTGTTTGGAGCCCTTGTGACTGAGCAAAACCAGGGAGAAACTCGACGACGTGGGCATATCGTGTCTTGGCTAGTTTGCCACGGCAGCATACATATCTGCCAGATCGATTGCATTCGACACGACAGCGTGGAATAAGCTACAAAAATCTAAAGATCCACGCATCTTCACAGTGGAAAATCTGCGACTTCGGTATCAGAGAGTAATTATATGTCCAAACAGAAGCCAGCGGAAGGCAGCAGACACGCACATGATAGAAATACCATCGATCATTGAAGGGAGATGGAAGATGGCAATTCGAGCGGCCAGATCTCAAGAATGGTTCATTGGTGATCACGATATGCCAATCGCCGCTCCTCCTCCTCGAGGTGACATCGAAAAGTTTTGGAAGGATTTTGCTGCTATCCGCGTCACATGTCGCACAGCTAACGAAAAAGCACAGCGAAGGTGTTGTGTGGAATTAGGCAACTGGCAAGAGTTTCGCCTCTGGCCGCATCCTATTACAAAGCCCTAGTGGGTAATACTAAATGTGCGAGTATGAATAAATGCAAATTGTTGAACGGAATAGTGACTGGTTTACGGATGACTACCGACGTTGTGTGACGTGTTGCGAGGCGGTCCGTAAACACGATGCTGGATGGAGAGCAAGCAAGATTTCGCTCGGTTCAAGGCTGAGTATTGCGTCGATATTCACTGTGGCATGACCGACAACAGAACAAACGCCGCTCGGGAAAGTCGCATGGCCTAAACTGCCATACCCATGGCAGCTACTTTCACAGTGAATACTCAATACTTTCCGCAAATTGCAGCCACCTCCTTCTGCTGTATTGTCTAAGCTCTTCATGTCCAGTTTCTCCACGTATAAAGTAGCACTGTGTACTCCTGCGAGCCTGCCTACGATTTCAGGCGGCATGAGTCAGCAACTTGCAGTCTGTTTTTCGGCCGGACCCTATTCTACTAGACGCAGCCCGCGTGCGCGTACCGAGTCCTTGGCGCGGATGTCGCCTTGCCCGGCCGCTGGGGATTCACCGCTCTCCTTCAACGATCTTCGCAAAATCAGAGCTTATCACCCAGGGGCTTCAAAAACTTTTGGCGCGATCCGCCTTCAAGGACACCCTCGCACGTTTGGGTTGACTGATGGGCCTTCGGGGCTCCACCAGCCCCGTCTGCGCTGTCGACGGAAAGCCGAGATGGAAGCGCTGACAGCCGTGCGTCCTCAAACTGCCCTCAAGCCTGTGGAACGGTCAGAAAGATATGACCACGACATTTCTTGATACTTCACCTCTCCAACACGCCAGTCACTAGGGACTCAAAACGCGATGGCGGCTTTGTCGAGTGAATTGCACCCAATTCGTTCCGGAGACTGCGTGTCTCTCTGCGCTTTATTAGATACACGCTGATGGTGCCTTCGCGCAGATTCCAATTCCCACAACCCTGACGCCGCGGTGACCTGTGCCTCGTGTACAGTCGCCCCAACCCCTTCCAAGACTGACTCGGGAGTGGCGTAGTTGCCGTCACAGGTGAGCGCGGCGCCCGCAGACCTGGAAGGCCCGGAAGGCGGCCGCTCGGAGGTTGTTCGACCTGGTGAGTTCTTCCCCTTACGCAGGTAGCCCGCTCCTCGAGCGTCCAAGTCGAAGTTGGGTATCGAGTTGCAACCTGAGCCCACTCGCTATTGGTCGCCGTGCCAGCGTGGAGCTCATGCTCCCGCGAGTGCCGCGCTGCAGCTTATCCGCGCGGCCTTCCGCAAGGGGGAACCCCTGTGACGCGCCACGCTCACAGCAACTACCACCGAAGCTCTGCGTGGCGAGGGCGCGTGGGCAGATACGCGGCGCGTACTCGACTTCATGGAGGCTTGGGACACACTGGCACCGCATCTACTGGCCAGCAGCCTGAACTATGGCGAGCCCGCGCAGCTCATATTGGACGCGCTCAAGCTCGCCATCAAGAAGCTTCCGGTGAGAGCCTTGTCTTTGGATTGAATCCGAGCGCAGATGCAGCGGCGAGGGCAGCGCCCGCAGATGCGCACAGCGAGTGGCGAGCAGCAGGAGCAGGGCGCGTCTTCAGCGCAAAGCCGGAACCCAAAGTCTAGCGCTGGGCGGCCACACAGGCGCCCTCAGGTCGCAGGCTGTCGGACAGTTTGTTGTGCGGAGGGGCCTCCGGTCCCTCGCCTGCCGATCCCTCGCCTGCCGGCACCTTGCCTGCCGGCACCTCGCCGGATCGGCCCTCTACCAGGTTTGGCGCTGCCATAACGCGAGCCGCGCTTCCGGCCGATGCTCGCCGACGTCAGCCGCGCGCCCTCGCCCTCAGCGAGGTTCCACCTTCTGAGCGGCTGCGCTGGCACCAGCTTTATTGGGTCTCACAGATGCCTTCGGCTCCCCTGGGTTGGAGGGCATACTGTCGCGAGCAGCCTCTTACGTGGCCTCCTCTCCGCTGCCTGCCTGCCTCCGTGGGGTACCGCGTCACTCCTGATGCATCTTGGCACGGCATCCCTGAAGATGGTGACAAGGCACTGGTTCCGTGAAGAAGGCGGTTGCCGGCGGCGTTTCCTGGAGAGGCACAGGCCTCGCGTTCTTCCCGGCTGCCGGCTGTCTGGTGTGCTCAGCTGGGAGGAAGCTTCGGGCGGTAACTCGTAGGGGCGCGCGGTACGGGATGCATAGGACGAGGAGAACACACCGAAGCATCTGCTCGATGTGGCGACAACGGTCGCATCTATCGGCACAGATGCGGACACCGTGGCGGCAGCCATCCTCAGGGAGGCCCTGGATGCGGAGGTGCTCACCTATGACGAGGTGGCTGCCACGATGCCGCAGGAGGTGCGCGAGAAGAGGCCTCACTTCGCGCCCATCGAGACTGCTTGCGAGCAGCCCTGTGAGCTGCAGGCGACGTGATCGCCTTTCCTTTCTCCCGGCGCTACTGCTTGCCTCTGCCCTGTGGGCCTGGAGGACCCTCGGCCAGGAAAGCAATATGCTCATATGCCCAAAGGGCGTGTTTTTTTCTTTCTCTTTTTTCTTTCTTTTCATGGCCTCGGTTGCCCTCTCCCCTCCTGTTTCCCTAGCCATGGAGGGGGGACTGCCTGCGGGACCTCTCCCTCTTTTTCTCCTCATCCGCGTGGAGGCACGATATGGCCTCGTCTAAAGGTGCGCTGCCTCTGCTGAGGGTCTCAGCTCCCCGCCGCGCGCAGGTGGCGGAGCTGCTGCACGACAGCCTCAGGGTGCGCGACGTGCCCCTCAAAGCTCAGATGCATGACGACGACACCGCGGAGCACCTGCGCCGCTTCTGCCTGGCATTCCATGACATCCGCGCGGTCCGTCCTACACCGCCCTACGCCGCTGCCCTGTACCCAGCTCTCGGCGCCTCCTCGTGTCGCCGGCAGTGCTGCGCCACCGTTCTCGGCTGCAAGCGTCCTCTGCTCCGCTCACAACCCCCTCCCTTCCCTTCCTCGAGGTCAGTCTCGCCCTCACACTTCAACGTGCGCCCGGCGTCAGACTGCGGAGGGACCCGGGGGTGCCGAATTCGACGGTGCGTTTGCTCACGTACAAGGGCCACTCACTCGTGGTTGGGGATGCACGGTGCCAGGTCATCCTCGAGCTGGCGGTGCGCATGGAGAGGATCCGACGCGTCGACGAGCTCCCGTCATACCAGCGCATCATCTTGGCGCTGGAGATCATGCAGATCTATGCTCCCATGGCGCACGCCCTGCAGGCAGATGTGCTGCGACACGAGTTGGAGGATCGTGCCTTCGCGGTGCGTCATCGAATGAGGGGAATGCCGCCCGGGCTCGTCCGCCTTCGCATGCCTTCGCAGGGCGCTGCCGAGGCGTCATTGCTGCTTAGGGAAAAGCAGACGCGCAGGTGTGACCCGCGGCGACTGGTGCCATGGTGCATGAGACGCGCAGATGTGACTCACGGCGACTGGTGCCTTGGTGCATGAGACGCGCAGATGTGACTTCCTTGGCCGACGGTGCCATGGTGCATGAGACGGGCAGATGTGACCCGTGGCATCTGGTGCCTTGGTGCATGAGACGCGCAGATGTGACTCACGGCGACTGGTGCCTTGGTGCATCAGACGCGCAGATGTGACTCGCGGCGACTGGTGCCATGAATTGCATGAGACGCGCGGATGTGACTCCGCAGCGACTGGTGCCTTGGTGCATGAGACGCGCAGATGTGACTTGCGGCGACTGGTGCCATGTTGCAGGTGTTGTTCCCATCGTCATACCAGTCCCTGGCGTCGTGGCTGCGGGAGCAGAGCGCGGTGCACGACGCGGAGCTCGGCCGCGCACTGGAGCAGCTGCGGGCGGCGGTGCGCGAAGACCAGCAACTTATGAGCCTCATTGGGCCCGATGCTGTGGAGGTGACGCGCCTCCCACCCCTCAGGAGCTGTCATCTGTGAAACCCCGCCGCTCCCTGGAGGCGAGGCCTGCCCGTTCCTGCAGGGCCTCCCCCGCCGCTTCCTGGAGGCGAGGCCTGCCCGTTCCTGCAGGGCCTCCCCCGCCGCTTCCTGGAGGCGAGGCCTGCCCGTTCCTGCAGGGCCTCCCCCGCCGCTTCCTGGAGGCGAGGGCCTCCTTGCCCGGTCCTGCAGGGCCTCCCCCGCCGCTTCCTGGAGGCGAGGCCTGCCCGTTCCTGCAGGGCCTCCCCCGCCGCTTCCTGGAGGCGAGGCCTGCCCGTTCCTGCAGGGCCTCCCCCACTGGCTTCCAACCACACCGCCGCTGGCTGACTGCAGGAGGTCAATCTAAGGCATCCGCATGTAACGGCCCTGAGCGCTTTGGCTGTCATCCAAACCACAGAGGCGCCATCCTCACGGGTTCGGTCGAAGCATTGTCACACTACGGGAGGGGCGGGTGGGGGGCTGCAGCGGGTGTTGGGGGCGGGGAGATGCTCAGCACCAATGTGCATTGGATATCTGGACACATGGGGTCTCATGGGGTGCTTCAACTGCTCTGTTGCCCAGCACGGGGCGTGAATGACACCGCTGTGCGCTCACACATATTGCCTGGAAAGGAGACTGTCTCCATGATGGAGAGTACTCGAGATATGCACACGAGTCGGGGATGCGCACAGGAGCCCCGCCTGGAGGACATCTCTCGGCGCGCCAGAGTGGTTGGCCCCTGGAGTGCGCTCGAGCGACGGCCAGCGTGGGGCTCCGCGCTGACCGCTGCACGCGGAAAGGGTTACTGAGGAGAGTGCTTCAGGTTGGAGGTTGATAGAGTGCTCAAAATGAGCGAGCGACCCGCGTCCATCAAGTCACCTCCCGCGTCGCACTATCGGAGCTGGTGCCAGCACTTCCCCGCAGCGGCGCCGCCTTAAGCACTTGCGCGGAGCTGCAACTCAGCGCATCCAGCAGTACACACGCGTCACGTCTGTGAGGGTCACTCAGGGATTTGCTGTGATTGGTTAACGTCAACTGTCTGTTCATCATTTCGTTCCATCATTGGACGAATGTCCAACGACACATGCTAATCTGACACGGTTTGTCAGTGCACAACGAGCTGGGGCATTTGGGCGAGCTTGGGCGAATGCTGAGGTGAGCATGCTGGTGCACTGGTGCAGGTGAAGGCTCGCACCAAGAGCCTGTACAGCACGATGCGCAAGCTGCTCAGCGATGGCCGCGACAAGGACCAAGTGCACGACATCCTGGGCCTGCGCATCATCCTCTCGCCGCTCCAGGGCTCCGAGGCGCGGTCCCCGCCATCTCCCGGATCAGGGCGGAGGTGCAAGGAGTCCGGGCGAGGTCACTGCGAAGCTCCGTATGTCAGGGGTGTTACAGTGCCCGGGCGTAGCACAGGGCCGCACGGTGCAAGGAGGCCTTCCTGTGCCGCACGATTCAAAGAGTCCCTCCAACCACGTTGCCACTGCTAGTGAGTGTGGCGATGCGGCCTTGAAGCAGCCTCCAGCCGCCCAGCCCGACACACCCCTGAGCCGCCCAGCCCGACACACTGAGCCGCCCAGCCCGGACACACCCCTGAGCCGCCCAGCCCGACACACCCCTAGGCCGCCCAGCCCGACACACCCTGAGCCGCCCCGCCCGACACACCCCTGAGCCGCCCAGCCCGACACACCCCTGAGTCGCCAATGTGCACTATTGTGTTGAAAGCTCTCCTCTCTCTGGCCATTGGGCGGTTGATGCTTCTTGATCGGCACCTCCTCTCTGGTCATTGGTTCGTCGATGCCTGTATGTTTCATCTTCCCAGCTTTGCGGGTCGTCGATGCCCTGGATGTTTCATCTCCCCAGCTGTGCGGGCCGTCGAGCCCTGGATGTTTCATCTCCCCAGCTGTGCGGGCCGTCGATGCCCTGGATGTTTCATCTCCCAAGCTGCATAGAGGGATGAGCCTTTGGCAGTGGTAGTGCCGTATTCCCAGAGCTTACAAGCAGTCTAATGTGGCGCGAGCAGAGCTTTAGAATCTGCATGAGGGGTTTGGATGCTGCTGCTGGGCCTCAGCCCGCACCTGCAGGGGCGCGGCAAGAGGTTCTGGGGGATGGCAGCTGGTGGCGGTAAGATGAATATGCCGGCGATGTGAGCAGGTGATGCATGACGAGGAGGAGGGCGCGCAGGCAGCTATGCAGGCGTGCTTCATTGTCGAGAAGATTGCTCACAGCCTATGGGTACCTCCCACGTGTGCGGTCTATGCATGAAGTGCTGTTTGCATCCCGTGTCTCCGCCTGTAGGTGGCTGTACTGTGCAGCCAGCCTTGCGGAGATGGCTGTGGAGCAGATCCGCTTGAGTGGCGCGGCTGCTGTGCGGTTCGGAATGCGGTCAGTGCAATGCTGGCTGCTCTGCTGCCGGCTGCGCGCGGCCCGAAACCGCATTCCTGTGAGGGGGGAGCTCCAGTGACCGCGCCCGCTGCGCTGCACGGGAGGCCACCAGCGGGGAGCGCCTCGCCTCGAAGAGCCCTTAAGAGGGAGCGTGCTCAGCAGACACCCTCCGCACCCTGGAGGCCCTCGCAGGACCTCTGCCCCCGGTGGAGGGTGCTGCGCGTGCGGCGAGGCAACGAAGCGCCCGCGGGAGCTGACCTCCAGGGAGTGGGGTGGCGCGCCCGCGGGAGCTGACCTCCAGGGAGTGGGGTGGTGCGCCCGCGGGAGCTGACCTCCAGGGAGTGGGGTGGCGCGCCCGCGGGAGCTGACCTCCAGGGGGTGGGGTGGTGCGCCCGTGGGAGCTGACCTCCAGGGAGTGGGGTGGCGCGCCCGCGGGAGCTGACCTCCAGGGAGTGGGGTGGTGCGCCCGCGGGAGCTGACCTCCAGGGAGTGGGGTGGCGCACCCGCGGGAGCTGACCTCCAGGGAGTGGGGTGGCGCAGGAGCCAATGCCGGCGCGGTCGAAGGACTATATCACGGAGCCCAAGGCGAATGGGTATCGCAGCCTCCACTCGACAGTCCTCCTCCCCAACAGTGGGCGGATGTCGGTGGAGGCAGGCGAGGGCGAGGGAGGGGAGGCGGCGCGGCTGGCCATGGAGGTGCAGATCCGGACCGCACAAATGGATGCTGAAGCGGAGAATGGGGCGGCGGCACATGCGGCGTACAAGGGAGGTGTGACGGACCCAGGGCAGGTGGAGAGGCTGCAGCGGCTGATGGTGGACGCTGAGAGGGCCGCGGCAGAGCGCTACGGAGGGCTCACGCAGCTCAAGGCGGGGGGCGCGGGGGACCGCGAAGGGGAGCACGCGGACGACGGCATGTTCCGCCAGTTTGACAAGGACGGCGATGGGTTCATCAGGTGAGCAAGCAGCCCGCCAGGGGAGCGCGGCGGGGGCGTGTCCGCGCGGAGGACCGACCAATGGGAGCTGAGCAGACCGGGGCAACCAGCACATCGCCCTACTTCCCAGGCAGAAGTCTTGCCGACACATAAGCTCGTTAAAAGCAGGGGGGGAATCATACCCCCTGTGTCCTCATTAATCCGCTGCATCTCCGGGATATTGTGGTCTCCTACCTATGGGTTGTAGAACTTTGCACAATACCACTAAACCAACGTAGACATCAGTTAGCAGTTTTGCCCAGGAGTATGCTATAATGTTTTTAATTGCTGTTGCGCCGAGAGACGCTGCGCAGCTATGCACTAATGAGCATGGTGGCTTCGCGGCCCCGGCACCTCGGCGATGCACCAATGAGCATGGTGGCTTCGCGGCCCCGGCACCTCGGCGATGCACCAATGAGCATGGTGGCTTCGCGGCCCCGGCACCTCGGCGATGCACCAATGAGCATGGTGGCTTCGCGGCCCCGGCACCTCGGCGATGCACCAATGAGTATGGTGGCTTCGCGGCCCCGGCACCTCGGCGACTGCTGGAGACTGGGCTTCGTGAAGGGCGCGGCGAGGCTGCGTGGACTGAGCTTGCTGCAGAACGTGCACAAGGATCTAGTTGTGAAAACATACTTTGTCGGCGGTGTCCTTGAGTCGGGGGGAGGGAGATGGCATGGCGCTAAGGGATGCTCTGGGTGGGTGGCGGGGTGGCGGGGTGGCGGGGTGGCGGGTGGGTGTGTGCAGTCTTGAAGAGTTTGACGAGATCCTGCAGGAGCTCACCGGAGCCGCAGAAGCGGAAGTGGACGCCAGCGAGCTGCTCTCCTTGGTGGCGGTGGATGGCGAAGGCCGCGTCAGCCGGGAGGAGTTTGCCTTGTTTCAAGTTAAGGTGGTGCCCCCAACCTGAGACTTGTGATCCCGGCCCCTGCTCCCGGCGCAAGGGCCCCCCTCAGTGGACCCCCGCGCCACCCCGTGCGCAAGCGGGCGGGCATCCACTCACTGTTGACGGTTCTGGTGGCGGCGAGGACGGGGCGGGCAGGTCCGCTTGATCCAGCAGCTCCCCGGCGCAGACGCGGCAGCGCTGTCAAAGATGCAGACGTGCCTAGAACAAATCCGCGCCAAAGATGGAGGCCACCTGGCTGCCTCTGTCGGTGATGAGAGCACTGCGTCGTCAGCGGCGGAACGGGAGGCAGCGGAAGCGCCGCGCACGGAGCTTCTGCACCGCAGCCTCTCACAGCAAACTGACGTCGAGACGGAGCTGGCGGAGGCAAAGCTGGAGGACGCGGAGGCGCAGACTGCAAGCAGCACGCCGGATCTGACAGCCGTCGGCGACCCCTCGACTGCTGAGGACTACCGGGCCATCAAGCAGCTCATCGGAGAGAAGAGGACAGCCGATGCGCGCCAGGTCCGCTGATGTTACCCTCACAACCCCTTTGCCCACACCTATACATGGTCATGCTAGGGGATCCTTCGAGCAAACATTCTCCCCCCTCCCCCCTCCCCCCTCCCTGGGGTTTGGCTCCGCGGCGGACTTGTGCTGAGCGGAGGATACACGCTGCTGGCTGGCGGACGCGTGCAGGCGCTGCAGCAGTTCTCGGAGGGGCATGTGGGCCACCCCGACGCCCTGGCCTTGTGGGGGGAGCTCGCGATGGCCGAAG